>JASDQU010819824.1:14954-30388 GCA_032191745.1 Picea mariana
TGATAGCAGGATCTCCCCTTTTTTATTTAAAAAAAAAAAATATTTTCATTTGCTTCCATTTTTATGGACAATAAGTTAGTCTTTAAAAATAGAATTCTATTTGAGTTTGTAGTTTCATACAAACCTTTCAATATTTCCTAGGTCTCCTTGGGCGTTTTACAGTCTCTAATGTGTGGAATTATATTGTCCTTGACAGACATCCGTAACAACACTTTATCTTTCATTTCTCGCTTCTCCCAATCTGTACCAGCAACACCTGTGGGCTTGGCTTCATCTCCTTTTACAATATCCCACACATTCCATGCTTCAAAAATCGTTAATATATTAAATTTCTAGTCAATGTAATTATCGCCATCGAGCTTGGATGCTTCATTCAGATAATTTTCTGGGAATGAATTTGACATTTCTGTAGAAAATTCAACGATTTAATTCAATTTAGGCAGAGACTTAATTACTTTCACCTCAACGATTTAATTTAGATAGCAGGCAGCTCGGAATATGACCCAGAACCCTTCAGAACTCGACTCTTCCAACTTAAATTCGCCAGACCAGACAACAGTCAACAAAAAACAGTTGTCTTCTTCTTCACACAGGAGGTTGGGCAAGCCAACAAACACAATAGAAAATATGTGCCTCAAGCACCCACAAACAATGATTTGAATGAAATGACACCCCCCACATAGCTCCATGCAGCTTCACACGAACAGAGTGATCCTTCACGCGTAGCTCCACACAAACATAACGATTCTTCATGTGGATAGCACTCACAACACACAACTCACGCTCACTATTAGGTAGATGGTGGCTCACAATCTCAGGAATTGGATGGAGCTCTACACAACGGACAGAAAAAAAAAAAAATGAACTCTTCACGACAGATAGAAAATGATGGCTCCACGATCCACTACAGGAAACTACTTTACACATTGGACAGTAAAATCGCGGCTCTCTTCTCCATGCATGCAGCACACAATCCAGATAGGAGACTCTTCGCTATCTCCAACAGTGATGGAAATAATGGAAAACATGTTAAGCTCCCTCACGGATGTTAAGCTCCCTCACGGTCTGGCAAGCTCTCTCACCAAACTACAATTCGCACAGCTCCCTCACGTTGTTGCTCTCTTCTCCTGAGCTCTGATACCAAAACAAAAAGTGATATTGAACTCACGATTCAACTATTTCATTAATCAAAACGATTACATTTATAGATTGATACTCAAGCAACTGATTCCTATAAAAGTGGATATGATAACAGCAGTAGAGGACACGCAAGAGCCTCTATTATAACTAATTCTATTATTAACATTTCTTCATTAATATCTAAGAGAATCGACATAAATTTTTTCTAGAACGTCTACAAAATGCCAGGGCACATTAAAAAATGGCTAGAAAATATAAATTCGCGCCAAAGAGAGAGGGACTCCTATGAGAGAAAATTAGGTTTGGCAATTTTTCTAACAACTCAAAAGGACGTCAATGGATTTGCGGTTGCCCAATTCACTCAACAGTGGAGATCAATTCATTGTTCAGATGGGAAAGCCAGTAAACCAATATTCTCTATCAAAATAACTCTCATAGAGTAATAAAAAGAGATGTAGTGATTAACTCCTCATACGTTCAAATAAGATACCAGCAAGCTACCATACAACTCAATGGTGCATTTAACCACAACACACAACAATAAGCTAATTGAGTGAGACAAAATTTTTATCATGGAACCCAATTGGAAAAACCAACCATCTACTAGTTATTCTTTTGCTACAAGTCTACAAGTTTACAATGCTCTCATCTCCTTGGTCAAAACCCCTTTGAGTATGAAGGAGAGCTAGGGGGTAAGGGAAGGCCAACAACCATAGCTCTTCGCTTCCAGTTCCTTATTCTTCTCTACTATTCCTCTTTATCATTTAGTTAATTATTTTAATCGTTCCTCTCAAATTCTCATTTTTCCTTATTCAATTTTACAAGTGCATTGTTTTACATAGCTAACATGACCTTGATTAATTGTCATGTTGTCTTGCAGGTGAGTCTTGTCATATTTAGGAAGGAAAACTTTAGTTGGAAAATTATAGGTAGAAATTGGAAAGGTGTTTCTCTAGTTATTGGCATCAACCCCTTATCCTCTTCAACAGTGATGTAGACCTCCTATGTTACTGTCTCCCCTTGGACAACATCTTCTCCTTGAAATGCGGATGCATGCATCTCTTCACCTCCTACTCTCCGCACTTTTTTCCTAGCTATGTGGTGTTTGGGGTGAAACTCTCGGTGAATTCGCCATCACTTTGCTTCCCAATGTCCATTCAACTTGCAATAGTGGAAAAAGTTCACATGGCTACTACAAGGATTGCTTCTCATACTCCTCATCTACATGTGCCTTTGTGTTTGTTGTCAAGTTGGAGTAACCTTCTTGTCATTCAACTTATGAGAACAATCAAGTATGGGGAACATGGCTTGCTTCTCCTAGCATTATGTCTCACAATGGCCTTTCTTCCCACAAAAAGAACATGACTTTGCATACCAATAGTTGTGTATGGTATGTGGTCTCTTCTTGCAGCAGTGACACACGAAAAATTTATTGTTTGATGTGGACCTCATTATCTTGTTCTTCTTCTTGTTTTGGATGATTTTCTTATTGTTGTCTCCGAGTGCAGGTGTGGGTTGAGTCTACAAAATCTCCTCATCACTTCTCTCCTTCAATCTACCACAAGAATGAGGTGGTGGTGAGATGACACCTTCACTTAGTGTTGTTGCTCATTCTCTTGACAAGCAAGTTAACTCTGCATGTTTGTTTCCTTCCCAAAAATGGGTTTCTTCATGGTGATGGAATTTTCACTTTTACCATGAAAACCTAGGCCTTCATGCTTGGCCCAAGGTGTGATTATAATGGGACTCAAGATGCCTTGTCTCCTCTTGCCTATCCCTTGTCCATCATAACCCATTTTATTTAGAATCTTAAAACAAATACCCTTAGTATGCTTTTTAAATTTACCAAAGTGCTATTGAGAGATTTCTATAGGTGAGCTTACCAAGGTGGTCTCATTCATGGTGCTAGCATCTACTCATGCAATAATGAATTCTTGTTTAATGGACAGAGAGGTGCGCATTATTAACTCATGCAAAAATCAACTATTGTTTGATGGATGGAGGTGGAAAAGGTTTGAATTATTAGGTCATGCAATAATCAACTATTGTTTAATGGATGGAGGTGGCAAAGGTGCACATTCTTAACTCACTCGTCCCGTTTTTTAATGCACAACCATTCATCTACTCAACAAGTATCTCTAGTAACAGTTTTTTTCTGACACACAGTGTAATCCAATGAATAAAAAATGAGCATACGTAATAACCGACTTCTCACACATAGTGTAATCCAATGAATAAAAAATGAGCATACGTAATAACCGACTTCTCACACATAGTGTAATCCAATGAGTAAAAAATGAGCATAGGTTATAACCGACCCACGGAGAGCCTTGGATGTTAGGTCAAAGGCATGGAAGCGTTACAGTACACCAATGAAAATTAGGGTTAGTTTTTATCGATCACTTTGGACAGTGAGATAGTGGAACGTCCGGACAACAGGCAAATATTTCTTGGACGCCTTAGAGTTAGGTTTAGGATTTACTCATTTTACCCAACAAGTTAAACTTAGTGTGGTCTCTCCAATCGTTGGGGGAAATTGCAAGCAAAACCAGTAGCCAAACAAGTAAAATGTGGTGTGGTCTCTCCAAGATAGAGATGGCGGGAATACAACAATATGAAGTATCCAAGTCATGGTCACGTTGGGCAGCAAGGGAATGCTCCCAACAGTCTCATGGATGCCAGAGGAGAGATTCAGGCCATGAGAAGTTAGACAAAACGATAGTAATGTGTGCTACGCCCAGTAGCTAGTGTGAGAGCATGAGCATCGTTTAGACAATGAAAGGAGTTTGTGGCAACATGGAGTTGCTTGAGTGAGATCCTAGACTATGTAGAACGCTCAAAACAGATGCGTACGATCGTCGGGAAACTCAAGCATCCAAGTGGTGAGGGAACGACCCAGAGAAGGGAGAAATTCGCCCAACAAACTATTGGACGCTCAAGGCAATGAGGAATTGATCCATACCATATAAAATTTGACCAACATATCTACAAAATGCCCAGACACTTTCAGAAATGTCCACACAATACAAATTCGCCCCAAAGAGAGAGGGAATCCCAGGAGAGAGAAAATTGGGTTTGGCAAGTTTTCTAACAGCTCCGAAAGGATGGCCATGGCCATGGATTTCCCATTGCCCAATTCAATTAACTGTTGAGATCAACTAGATTTTGAAAAGGGTTTAAGCCATTAAACCAATACTCTCTATCAAAGTAAATCTCATACAGTAACAAAAAGAGATGTAGTGATTAACTCCTCATATATTCAAATAAGATACCAGCAAGCTACCATACAACATAATGGTGAATTTAACCACAACACATAGTAATAAGCTAATTCATTGAGACAAAAAATTTACCATGGAACTCAATTGGGAAAACCATGGAAGATGTTCAATATTCTTTTTCTGCAAGTTTACAATGATCTTCTCTTCTCCCCCAAAATCCCTTTGAATATGAGAAAGAGTGAAGAAATAGGAAAAGCTAGAGTAACGGAACGTCAATAACCATAGCTCTTAGCTTCTTGTTAGGTAGCCTTCTTTCCTATTCGTCTTTATCATTCAGTTAATTATTTTAACAATTTTACACGTATATTATTTTACATAACTAACATAACTTTGATTAATTCGCATGTTGTCTTGCAGGTTCTAAGTCTTACCCACTCTGTTCGGATCTATTTCTGATAAAACAAATATAACTCCAGTGATAAAAATGTATAGGCGTTCCCCGGAATTGAACCTTTGTCGGTGGATTTCAAATTGCAAACTACTATACTAGTGAACTAATTAATTCCATCCTAAGGAGAATGTATTAAAAATGAAAGTAAAACCAACAAAATTTTATAATGGGATGGGATAAATGGAGGAAGATATGGTGGGATTTTCACGAAATCCATTAGAGGCACTGTCGATGATATCTTCCTGAACTAGAGTTCAAGAAATTTTGGAGGGACCAAAAACCTTATGAATGATAAAACCTCTGAAAACACAAGACTTCTAAGGGATCTAATATCCACAAAATGACATCATCCGAGGAGGGTGTACTTGACAAGAACGGTGTTACATTTCCCATCAATGCTAGTTCCTGTGGTAGGAGGCTCACAATCCCATGAACGGATTAAGGAGGGTTGTCAAATCTAAGGCTTTTGGAGCTACCCCACTAGCTTCGTCATCTCTCGCACTTTATTCAACCCTGAATCTCCATGCTAGAAAGTCATTCCATGTAAGAAAGAGCTTGAATCTATGTTAACGGGATTGGATTTGGGGTTTCAAAATAGGCATGTATCGAATGAACATGGTCTCACATTAGAAGATTTGGTTGGTTTAAGTTGGGAAAACCCCATTAGAAATGGGGTAGAAGATTTGGTTGGTTTAGGTGGGGGGAAACTCTACTAGAAATGTGGTTGAGGATTCAAGAGAGGGAATATGTTGGGGTTGGAAGAAAATAACTATAGGTTGGGGGAAATCTTATTAGAACTAGGGATAAAGATTCAATAGAGGGAATATGTTGGGGTTTGAAGAAAATAACAAAGGCTAAAGTATGTGAATATTTTAGCCTTAAAAAGGTTTAAATGGCTTTGGGGAAAGGCATGGTCCCTAGGAAAGAAAGTATTGTAATTTAGGGATATGATATTGGTGGGCTAGAAAGTTCTTTAGGAGGTTAATTTCAGAACAATCGTGTTGCAGTCCATAAGTGTTATAAGGATATTTTGAAGCCCGCAATGTTGTTGTTTTTCTTCATATGAGATGAGATATGATCAATGTGTTTTATTATAATGATGAGTGTTCCATATATAGAGAACATATGGTGAACATCCATGAAAGGATGAGTCCCTTGGATAATAAATAACTGTTTATTATTATTATTACTTATTATATATATTATTAATTATTAATATAAAAGAATGTCTTCCCAATGATGTCCAAACATCAACACTCCCTCTCAACGAGGGAGACATTCTTCATCATGTCAAAGCTTGTCTCTGAAGTATACAAACTTCGCCCTAAACTCATGACACTTGTGTGTCATTTTTGGCAGATGTCTCTCTCCCACCTGAACTGAGGGAAAACTCATTATGCCACTCTCCCTCTGAGCCAGTTGACTCTCTCTGAGATCAGACTCACTCTGGGTCCGCATCTGATAACATCTAGCATCTTGAGTCTTTATCATTCCTTGTCAAATCACCATGACTAGGAAAAGGACCACATGAGGGTAGTTCACCACAGGTACACACCTCTGAGTGAATGTCAGCCCGATGCTCTAACTGACACGTGGAAAGCACCTCAAGCACCTCGAGCCCATATTATTCTTTGTCATGATCAAGGAAGGACTATGCGTGGGCCCATTTACCACAAGTACACCTTTGTGATAAATGCATCATTTCTCCCTTGGTCTACAGCCCAATCTAGGAGAAGGTCCACCCGATGCTTACTTGGTACATTGTAACAAAAGGATTGTCACACATGGCACTCTCATTTCGACTTCTAGAGGCTACTCCGTCTAGAAACACTAGGGTCAACTCTCTGTGGTGTGTGACATCAAGGTCAAATCCCTTGACATGTCCTCATGTGCTCTCCATAAAGGATGTATCCTCATGTGCTCTCAACAAAGGATGTTGGGCTATAGGTCCAATCCCACTTATCCCTTCTCGGATAAGTGTCATCATAGATCAACTCAACTCATTCACAAAGGAGTATGATCTGGAATATGTCGCACATGGCACTCCCATGTGGACTTCTAGAGGCTAGTCCCTCTAGAAACACTAGGGTCAACTCCCCATAGTGTGTGATGTCAAGGTCAACTCCCTTGGCATGTCCTCATGTACCCTCCACAAGGGACATTGGACTATAATCCCAATCCCACTTATCCCTTCTCAGATAAGTGTCCTCACAAATCAACTCAATTTAGTCATAGAGGAGTACGATATGGAGAATGTCTCAGGAAGTTGCAAACATCAACACTCCCTCTCAGCAAGGGAGGCATTCTCTGCCATGCCAATTCTGTCACGGAAGTACTCAAACTTTGTCCTTGTTTGGTAAGAACATCAACAACCTTCTCATGTGTAGGAAGGTACTCACCAGTACTACCTTCATCTACACCATATCTCATATGTAATAGTACTTGATCTCAATGTGTTTCGATTTGTCATGAAACACTCGATTCTCTAAGATCTTCACACAACTCTGGTTATCATAATGAATAATGGTGGAATCCAACATATGTTCAGATAAATCTGTAAGGAGCTTGCAAAGCCACACTGCTTTATGGACTGCCACACTTAATGCAATGTACTATGCTTTTGCGGTGCTCAAATCCACAAAAGTCTTGTTTCCTACTACACCAAGAAACCATGGAAAATCCCAAAGTGAAGCAACATTCGAAGGTGCTCTTTCTATCCACTGTGCTCCCTGCCCAATCAGAGTCTGTATATCCCTACAATCTCATGTCAATATTGGAATTATATCTCAGACCATGTCCAACTGTGCCTCCCAGGTATCTCAACACTTGCTTTGCAACAATCTAGTGTGTTTATCTCAACTGACACATAAACTAGCTAAGTGCACTCAGTGCATAGCAAATATTTGGTCTGGTGTTAACGAGATACATCAATGATCCAATCGGGTGTCTGTACAGGGTTGGATCAATATCGTTGGAATCAAAAGAAGAGACACTTAGTTTCTTCAAATTCATCACCATTAATGTAGTCATGGGCTTATAGTTCAACATCCCAAAATTCTTCAATATCTCAACTGTGTACTTCCCCTGACTGAGGAAGATCTCATTATTTTTCTGCCATGCTTCTAGTCCCAAGAAGTAGTGCATCATACCAAGGTCCTTCATCTCAAATTCAGAGGCCAACGTATACTTGCATTCAACAATAAGGCTCTCTGTACTGGTGAGGAATAGATCATCAATGTAGAGGACCAAAATTAGGGACTCACCATTAACAGTCTTGTAGTACAGGTTGGGATCAACAATAGTTTTGATGAAGCCCAAACTCATCAGGTATCCATCAATCCTCTCATACCAAGCTCGAAGTGCCTTCTTGAGTCCATACAGGGCCTTCTTCAACCTGCACACATGAGACTCCTTCTCATGCATCATGAAACCATATGTCTTCTTGATGTATACTTCTTCGTCATTCTATCCATTGGTAAAGGTTGTCTTCACATCCATATGATGTAGTCTCCAACCCATGGATGTTGCAAGGGAATTAATTGTTCGGATATAATTGTATCGAGCAACTGGAGAAAATGTCTCCTCATAATCTATTCTCTCCACCTAAGAGAATCCTCTAGAAACAAATCTCGCTTTGTACTTCTTGATGCTCTCGTCAGCTCTGTGTTTAATCTTATAGATCCACTTGGAAGTCACTACAGACTTCCCCTCAGTTCTCCGAACAATATCCCACACATCATTCTTCATGACGGACTGATACTCCTCCATCATGGCATCTCTCCATACTGGCTAACTAGATACCTCCTCATAGCAGGAAGGCTCATAATCAATGGTGTGGCTCATACTTGCGGCATAGTACAAATATATCTGAGGTATATTTATATCTCGAAGGGTACCACAAGGAGTTGCATGTCCTTCTGCCTCCTGCAGATTCTCATGAGTCCATGTAGGTCTCTTCTGACCTACTGCAATAACTTTGGGAACATCAACTAGAGCTACATGATCAACGGTATCAATTTGATAAATAAGCTCAACTGTCTCCCTTTGAATTGTTGGAGGGTGAGGGGGATAAGACGCCATCTCTTCTTGTCTCTCACTATCAATTTCCATGTGAGATCCTCTAGATCTTCTTAAGGCTACCTCCTCCACAAAGGTAACATCTTTTCTCACCTCGATCTGTCTTTGAACAGGGATGTAGATCTGGTATGCCTTCGAAGACTCACTATATCCCACAAATGTACCCTTTCTTCTTGAAGGGTCTAGCTTGGTCCTTTTCTCCTTGGGTACATGAATTTATACTGAACATCCAAATATGATGAAGTCTCCAACCTCATGCTTCACTCATGAACTATGTCCATACTAGACATCTTGTGGTTCCCTCATGGAACACATGTCTAAGACATATTGAGGTTCCCTCATGGAACCAATGTCTTGGTTCGAGACTCTAGCTAGAATGAAGTTGTCCCAACTCTTTTCGCTGCATATTTGATGTTCACCGAATTCTACTCACAATGTTGATTCCCTCTCAACCAAATCTGAGAGAAAATTATGAGAACCTGTCATGTGCCTTTATCCAGGGTCCATATCAGAATTTTTTTTTAGTACTTGATATCCGATCGAAGTAAAAAACAACTCTTTACTATACTTATCCAAATATGGAAATTTAGGGCATCCACAATAGTTTAAATCCATTTGAGGAGACTCAAATGAGATTCAGTGTAACTGCATGGCCCCTATAAGCAATGCACACAGGATTCAAAATCCTCAACAACATCAAGAAACAAAGATATTCATGTTCCCAAAAGACACCCTTAGCCGCACTGATCTACCTTTTCCCACTAGCTTCTCGTCCTCCTAAAAGGGTGTGAAACATATGCAATTTACAAAGAAGATGAAGAATGACTGAACCTTCACCATCTTCCTCAACACAATCATGATCATTGGAAAGCCTTTCTAGGGTTTGAACTTCCGTGTTTTCTGGAAGCCCTTTTGTCCAACTAGAGAGATCGAATGTGGATGGTCTGCCAGAAGACACATGCCCTCTCCTGTTGTTCTTTCTTTGAACTTGAAACCCCATCACAAACCCATGGTTGGATCAACCGCTCCACACATGGCTGGGTCATTCACTTCTGCATGCGACCTCTGCGATTTCTATGGTAGAAACCATTCAATGCGATCGTTATTTTCATAGAAAAACCAAAGGGCACAAACTCAAACTATTGTTATGTTGTTATGGAGGGAAGATCCACATTGGACCCTCCAAATGGCCCTTCTACGCTAAGCTCGAAAACCTCATAGGACCCTCGTGGAGAAAGAACCAGGCACTAAATCATCTCCATCTCCATATGTATCCCTATCTGCATCCCCAACCCCAACGTCTGCCTTTTTCGCCTCCCTTTCCCTCCAAGTGACCTGACAGAGGCTTCGATTCGATGTCCTTCAGCTCCATCGATGTGACCAAGAGCTTACCCAATGACGGGGCTAATGAGAAGCGCACGAGGGGGAGGAGGTCATCATCGCCCTTTGAGAGCCCCGTGAGGGAATTGGTGCAAGTGATTATGAAGTTCAAGGAGATCTATGATTGGATTGAGAGCGCCAAGCAACAACAGATGATGGAATTGGGGAAGCATCGCATGGCGTTTACAAGGAACTTGGAGGTGCAGAGGATGCAACTCTTCATGCATACGCAGATTGAAGTTTCCAAAATGGATCATGCTAAATATGGTTGTCCATATGTAGTTTCATCCATCATTCGGGAAACAATTAGGTCCTGCCTCCAATGTAAGAGGGAATATATTGATGGCTCCAAAATTTTAATAAAATTGGGATCCATATTTGACCACAATTATGGGCCTAATTTATCCAAATACCAGATCGTCATGGTTATTGGGATCTTTGATGCAGGAGCATCACTAGAAAAGTACGACTGGAGGACAGTTAGGCACACTAGCACGGATTTTGAAGATTTTTAAATTTTGAACAAGGCGTATCGTGCAAATATTTTGAAAATAATTGTAATTAAAGAACATCTTTAATGCTATGGAGCTGGATGATTTCAAGATAACATCAAAGAATGTAGTTTCTTTAACGAAGCTGAGTGCAGTACATATTCGATGTGTTTGATCTTATCTATCTGACACAAATATGTATTGTAATAAATTCTAGTAGTTGAATGCTTTTATTTCGTTAGGATAGCTCTAGAGTAGTTAGAGGGAAGAGCTCGGAGATCCCCTCTTGTATAAAGATTTGTATTGTTTTCTAGAAGAGGTTGTTGAAGTTGTTGGCACTCTAGTTATTGAGAGTTGTTTCCATTGTAGCTAAGAGTTGAGAGCTATTGAGAAGAAGTATACGAACGCATGCACATTTTAGTTGAATGAATATAACAAAGGAGCATTGTCCCAAATGTATGGTATTGTTGTGTCTATCTAAAAGAATGAATGGTAGAATTTTTGTTTATTTGTAATTATCTATTGTTTCTTTTTGTGTTTATGAATGCATTTACATGGTTGAATGTATGAATATGTGAAGATTTATATAAGTTTCATTTTTTTCTCTTCTATGAGCAAGTACAAGTGTGCATAGGGTCCGCAAATCATGCATTGACAGAGTCTGTTTTGACTCATGAGATCAGAAGAGATAGCATGAATCTTATATGTGCAAAGAGTGTGTAACGTCCACAAGGTGTGCATGACAGAGTCCATTTTAACTCATAAGGTTCTGGAGAGATAGCTTGAAGAAGTTCGTCTACAAGGAGTGTGCGACACAGTATTTTGACTCAGAAGCTCAGAAGGAGTAGAGTCCAATGAGAAGTTAAGTAATGGAGAAGGACCTGTTACAAGGTCTGCACAGGCTAAGATTCGACCAAGTGTCGAAAAAAAGTGTTCTAAGGAGGCAAAGGTTCGAGGAAGAACAAGGTCAGGAGGAAGAGTGGCGAGAAATCTTCAAAGGGAGGAGTTCTTTAAGGTTTCCCAGAATCAACAAAAAAATATTCGTCCAAGAGGATTGGGATCATTCCAGACCATCATACCTGGGAAAATTTTCATGGGGAATTAGCCACGAGATGTTTCGGCATTTCGAAATTTGGAGAATTTCAAAGTGTAGAGAAGCGATATCGCGAAGTTGCAAAATAAAGAGGTGAACATTAATTATTGGATGCAAGGAGACACGTGGAAATGGATTAGAGAATCCGAGAGATAGAGGCTCGGGGGGAAGTGAGTGTGAAGTAAGTGAAATTTCATGAAGTCGTGAAACCCAAAGTATAGCTAGACCATTAGATCCAGGGAGACACATGGTAGAGATCCATGGATTCAGAGAAAGGTGATTCAGGACGAAACAGAGGAGGAGGTTGCAATATCGCCGAAGCCCAAAGTGGTGAAGGGGTTGGCCTGAGGTTATAGGTCATTGTCGCATAGGAGAAAGAGTCTAACACTAGAATAATACTCACGAAGCAGTGTTTCCAAGCACTAGAGAGAAGATTTGCATGTAGTTCGAACCTACAGGTGACATCAACGGGACCTATGTGTGTATAGATTTTTCAGGGTCTGTTGAAGGATGTTGGCACAAGGGAAGACCCAAGGTTCAACTCTAACATCACACCAACAAGCCCTAACTACTGGCCCTTTTGGAAACACCTGCGAGGAAGATGCAGTCTCACCTAAAGTAGCTATGGGGGGTTGCAGGACACAACAACTTAGTATTCTTTACCTTCCTTAAACCTACTACACAAGCTATATACCATATCTAACACAATATCACAATAGCATCATATCAAATGATAAAGAATATAACATCAATCACACACAATAGAAGATGTACGTCGTTCACCCTCTCTCTAGGGATACATCCATAGAACTGTTCTTTATAATATATTAGGTGAAAGCATACATTTCTATCTGTGATCTTAGCTTGCAAATCTCTCTCTCTTTCTCTTCTTATCTATCTCCCTTCCCTATGCACCCAGATGGAGGGTCGATCTTCACACCCAGCTGAAGATATTACAATACATACTTCTCTCACAATACAATAGTTCTCTCTCAATAGAAATCCCTCCTCATAACATAATCGAACCCATCCTAGGTCTTCTTGACCTTTATTTATACATTACAATAGCTCACCGACAACCTTAGGTCGAAACCTAGGTGTCCAAAACCCTAAATTCCAAAACCCTAGGTGTCTAAACCCTAGGTCAACTTGACTTGTGTTCTCAGGGCTGCACCAATCTGTCTTCCATTCTTTCACGCGAGGTGCTCCAAAGCATTCGTTGACATCTTCTTCTACTTGCTAGGTTGTCCATGGTCCATCTGTCTTTCTAATTTGTCATCCTCGATCTCCTCTTCCAATGGCTTGGTTTATCTTACTTTGCTCCGTCTTTTCATCTCTTTTGTTCACTTCGACCCAATATAAGTCACTGTGTCTTCTGTGCAGTTCACGTTTTTCCTTTTCTTCCTTGATCTTCGCTTGCTTCCATAACCAAGGGCGAACAAACCCCCAACACTCACTTGTGACTCGTCCTGAGGCACTTCAATTATGAATCTTTTGTTTCACTTCATCTTCAAGCTACGCAGGGCAACCTATACTTCTTTCTCTGTTTCTCCCTTCCTTCCTTGTGAAAACTGTCTTTTTTGTGTCTGGTACCCAGTTTCAACTGCACCTGGTACCTAGACCCTTTTTCTCTTGATTTTACTAGGCGCTATGAGGAAGCTGGTTGTCATATTACAATTTCAACCAGCTCCCATTCACTAGACCTTCCTTCCATTCCCCATTCAATGTATTCAACTGCGCAACTCCTTCTCTAACATAGGCGACCTCAAATGGCCCCAGCCAGCGTGTTTTAAACTTCCCTGGATGCTTCAAAAACTTACTTTCATAGACCAACACCAGGTCTCCTTGCTTGATTTTCTTCTTCTTGATGTGCCTGTCATGGTAGGCCTTTTCTCTTTCCTTATGCACTTGGTGGTGAAATCCTGTAATAAATCTATCTTCTTCTAGTTCTACCAACTGTGCAAGCCTCTCTTGCACAATGCTAGTGTCATCCATATCTGTGAAGGCTGCAATCCTTATACTAGGAACCAAATATTTCATGGGTACAACTGCTTCCAGGCCATATACTAATTTAAATGGAGTCTGCATTGTCATATTCTTGCAAGTGGTTCTATAGGCCCATAATATTGCTGGTACTCTCAAATCCCAGTCATCCCTATTCACATTGCATATCTTCATCAACGTTGTCACCAAGATCTTATTGAATGCCTTGATCGTCCCGTTCTCTTGTGGATGGTATGGAGTACTCTTCTGATGGTGGACTTCAAATTCTTGAGTTAATGATTCAATGGTCTTATTAATAAAATGTGTGCCTTGATCTCTTCCACCACTATTAAGAGGTGGTCTGGGTATGAATTTTGGTTTAGCAGCTGGACCCAGATCCCTCGTCTTCTGAATGGCTTCATGTAGGTTGTTAGGCTTGAAGGCCTTAACCCAACCCTTCAAGGGTTCCATCAATCCTTATTTAAAGAGCATCATGAACCTGGTGGGGGACATATCTTACACCATCACTGCCAACCTATAGAACTCATCAATGTATGCCTCAGCCGTACCTATTTGCTTGAGTTGGGTGAGCTCTCGGAAGTGTAACTCAGGATCTCCTAGATCAAATCTATCAATGATCCTCTGAGTGAATTCTGTATAGGATACAATTTGGTTGTGGCTGAGTGTGGTGAGCCCATGGTACCACTAGTCATGGGCCTTTCCATCCAAGTACATAGTGGCAAACTTGATGGCCTCCATCTCTCTCATGGGGTTAAGCTGCAGGTAAGTATCCATCTTCTGCACCCATGATTGTGATGTCATCTTAGCCGTACCATCAAAGTATGGAATCTCTATCTTCCCTGCCCTTTGATCAAACTCAAAGTTGCCCCTGTGGTTCATCCTAGGCTGGTTTCTGAACCTGAGTTGACAATACTGGTCTAGGGACATATGTCTTTGAACTTTCATATCCAAGTTGTAGTATTCCATGGTACTCCTGGCTAATTGTGCCACAAAATCTTCAACCTGTTCATGTTGCTCTTGCTCATCTGTAAATGTGGGCATGTATGGTCTGGGGTTAGCTCTGCTACCTGAGTGTTGTCCTAGCGATCCATCTGTGAACACTGGCACATATGGCCTATGATTGGCCCTGCTACCCATCTGCCCATGGAATGTGCCACCTCCAAGACTTCCTTCAGATCCTGGTGCTTTCTCTGGGTTATATCTGTCTTCCTCATGGGTTCCACCGGACCCTCCAGCCTCTTTATTTCCATATGTATCAGGATCTTTACCTCGATGGGTTACTTGCATCAGAAGGTCAGTTATCCTAGTTTGGTTCTCGTTCTTTTTCTATAGATTCTCATCAACTTTATTCAAGGTTTCAGAGATTTCGGCCTGTCCCCTTCTGTTGATTTCCTGATACTCATCCAGCTGTCGGACCAATGTGCTTTCTGTGCGGTTCATGTTTTGTTGGAACTTACCAAATTCAGTTACTAAGAGAGCCAAACCCTAAGGCTCATGGTCGTCTCCTGACCCTTCTATTTCTACCTCTATTTCACTATTGTTTATCTTCCTTCAACCCATACCAATTCCCCTGTACT
>JASDQU010819825.1:39708-50464 GCA_032191745.1 Picea mariana
ATGCAATACTTTGCAAAGCATATTAAGTTTACAGCTTCCTCTCATGTTGACTGTATCTAGCAATTTTCAAGGAAAATTGTTATTCAAATCCATGGTGATACACTGCAGAAGCTTCTTTGCTTCAGTTGAGGTGAACAGTTTCTCTTGACTTTTGCCTTCATTAGAGTTCTCAGCTTTGCCAAACGCATTTCTATAAACCCCTTGAAATGAGTCAAATAGCAACTTCAATGCATTTCTTTTCTCTATAGCAATTTCAATCATATCAACCATGGTATTTGAAATGCCATGTGCTGCAGCTCCAAACCATGAAGGCGAGCTATCCCATGGATTTCTGCACAGAGCTAATTGCCATCTCCAAGGAGACATAAACTCTAAAATGATTGTCTCTGTTTTGCATAATCCAATTTTAACTAAAGCTTTCCACATGAGTAGTAGGCTTTTCACTGGACAGTCCTTATTTTCTCTGGAAAGGCCAAGTTTCAATCGACTATAAGGACAACAGCATCCTGCTCCAGAACATGAATCAGCTTTCCGGTCAGATTTAAAAGGTCCATGCTTTGGTGAATTGTTACAAGCTGGTGCATTTTCCTTAGGTATGCATGTCTTTGTTTGACATTCAGAACTTGTATCTCCAGTTTTGAAAACGTTAAAATCCAACAATGGAGTTGGGCTCACCCACTGATAAATGTTCTGTGATGTGGTATAAGAGCATTCTGCTAGATTTTCACATGTAAAACCAAATGCTGTCCATGGAGATAGAAGGCACCAATAGACAGCAAGAGCTACAGAACGGCGAACTAAGCCAATTTCAATCCTGAGTGAGTCAAATTGTGCTTCWTCCAGCAAGATGCAACTACTTTCTGTTTCTTCAGGTTTAAATACAATTGCATCAAAGCCTCCTATAGGAACTTCCTTGTATAGTTTGGTCAAGGTGCTTTCAATTAGAAGACATATAGATGCCAAGYGAAGCCGCAACAAATTCCTTGTTTCATTCGAAAGAGTGCCATGTAAGCAGTAATCTGACACTTGATGGCAAAAGCTTGCAATCTTCTGATCATTCAAAGGCTTATCATCAATGCTTATTCCTGTATAGCCTTCCATCCTACAAGCTGGAAAATGAAGTTGCCGCTTAGCACCCATCTCTGTTTGTACTGGACTAAGAATCATCTGCCCCATTGCATTTACACAGTAGTTTTGTGCAGATGGGATGCTGGCAGAGGAACCAAGAGTTGTCTCCTTGTGTTTTAAGTTGGCTACAATATTCATGCATCTGGAAGTCAAAACATCAGCACTTGACGCAGATGATATTTGATTGGCTACCTCCTGCTTTACCCTTTCCAAAACCTTTGGCTCCTTGATAATCTGCTTTTGTATTTTCCTTCGCCAATGATCGACTGCTCTAGTAATCTGCTTTCTTATCTCACTGGAAATATTAGCAAGTGTTCTTTTACTAACTGCAATAGCAGCTGCCTCAGAAGCAATTCCTGAGGATGTCATCAGTAAAGAAGAAATTCCAAGGATTATACAAGAGGGGCTGAGTATAGCAAAATAAAAGCACACTCACTTACAAGGTGAAGGTTCAAAATTACTCAAGATGTTTCATTTCCATAAAAGAACATGTTCCAATATGCAATAGTATCTCAATTCCTAAGTACTAACAAAGTTTGTTTCCAGGAGGTAGAGAGGCCCCAAAAGGCAATCAAAAGGACAGTTAAGGAATTGCAACATACCTGCAGCAATACTTAAAACATACGGAGATTCATTGGGAGAAGCTAATGCAGACAAAGCTTCAACTGTTCTATCAGCGGAGTGCTTTTTTGCATAGCCAACAGCAGCCGGTAAAACCCTCTGAATAGTAGTACTAATTATCTGAAAGTAATTACTAAGATAAGTGAGCAACATGCCAATGTTAAATTTATGCAAATAAGATCTTAGATCCCCTTCATTAGAAAAAAACAAAGTCTTACATGTTCAGTTGCTGCCTCGAAATTGCTTGCACTGAGCCTACTTTCAAAGTCTTCAAAGCTCTGTAGATCACAGAGGCTGGGGAGCCTATCCATAATGGCAATTTCCAATTTATTAATTGCATCTTGTATAAATTCTGGAACACACTTCAGGCAAGCTGCATGAGCTGCATTAACTGCAACCGTGTCTACTATAAAGTCTACCAGCCTTTGTAGATGTGGCCTTTGATCAAGAAACATGTGCTGTAAAATAACATACTACTACAGTTTAGCTAAATAATGAACTCTTTGTTGCATCTTTAGCAAGAATAAAGATAGACTCAGAAACCACTGCCTACAGAACATTTAGAAACATCAATCCATCATGGAAGAACAACCTGAAGCTTCAGCTTAAGCTGATCCTTATCAGTATCCACTGTATTTTTCATGATAGTAGGTTCAAGCGTGCTGTTAGACATAGGGACAGACTGCCCCTGCCTTATATTTTGAATTGGTGTAATTTTACGAACAGATGTGCCACGATATGATTGTGGACATCCTGGCTGAAATTTCCGTCCTTTATTGGCTACAACAAGAATAGATCTCATACCCTGCCAAGCATTTGAAATCTTCATCACAGGGCTAACATGGAATAAAATAACACTAAAAAATCTTTTTCTCGAAATCATCCCCAATTTATTGCTATTGCTAGTCAAAATCCATCATAAGGTCTAGAAATCATTGTTACCATGAGAATTGGGCAACAATGTTGAATGTAGCTCGTGTCAATTATACCAAGCACTCTGTCAATGCCTCTACATATCACATTTTTCTGATCACCTCCTCTGCAGAAATCTATTGTATTGTCCATGTTCAATCTACCTTTATGGTCACCGTTTGTTTCTGATATAGGTTTGCTCAGACAAGTACCATCAAATTCAAACATGCCCATGTCCTCGAAGAAGCTGTCTAATGCTGCAAGGATGCATATACTACTTACCTGGATAGCCAAGAGTATAACAATGCATGTAGGGTTTTCTTGATAATATTTCATTGATACTTAATGAAAGAAGCAGATTCATCATAATAACTGATTTCAAGAAATATAGTTTAATGACAAAGCAAATTCCAAGCAGTCCCTTGAAATAGCAAGAACATTACCCCAAAGTTATTGTTAGATGGATCCAGCATTGGTAAAGAATACAGAGTCCTCAATGAAGAGAATACTTGTTCAAAGTAGGGCTTAGACACCTGACTTGGGATGACCTGCTATAGTATTCATTGTCAACATGTAATATACTAGAAACTAAGGCATTTATATTCAAGAAATTCATCAAAATTCAAAACATAATCTCACACTTCTTACCTTCATCAGCCATAGGAAATCAAGGATCCAGGGTAAAACTAATAACAGAGATTCATGCACTCGGGCATTCTCTAATTCTTCCAATAAATCAATGGGAGGGGGTATATCACATTCGGAATCTGGAAGCTCATGACCTGAATCTGGAGGAACAGGTGGCAATGATCCAACTTCTGGATAAAAGAAAAGGAATCTGAATGCAGCCAGAATTCAACTGATTTAACAGACATAACTACAAGGTTTTGAAGTACAAAAGATGCAGAACCATGACATTTTAAGTTTTTCAAAATTTGTAGCTATAGATTTGCAAATACCTACCCCATTAAGCTACCTAATGACTTCAGAGATAGCACCCTTTGTGTGAAACCTGAGCCAATATCTGCTGCATCCTGAGAGTAAAGTGGAAGCCTGCATTTCAAATGGCAATCAGTAGAGTTGCAAATGGTGTCCACAACATTGACAGTATTGTTCTTATTTCTGGGCAGTCTATAAACATCAAAATCAAAAGCAAGGTACATATATTACTTCGTTAATTTGCGCATTTTTAATCTGATGCAGCACGACAATTGACTGTTTAGTCTATAACTATCAGCTGCTTCCAGAAACAAGATATATATCCTTGCGGAATGGGGAAATGCCTTTGAAAATCCTTCAGGCAAACATTCCCGAAAGTCTACATTTTCCTGACTCTGTTTGGATGCCTGTGCTAACAATATCTTGGGGGACTGCAAACACTTAGCTTTGCTCCAAGTATTTCCAGGTGAAAGCACATGATATGTATCACAGGTACCTGGCCCTCGAGATCCTCTTTTTTGCACAAATACTGGAGGCTGGTTACTAGATTCAGATGTTAGACGATCGTGCAACTTTTGCAATTTTGTAGCATCATGGCGTGCCAAGCCAGTAACTTCTGGGTCTGTTTCCCCATAGGATGATGCCTGTAAAACAATTTAGATCTATTCCTGAAAAATAAAAACAATGAAATAACACGTAATGCAAACCCTTGAGGGTCATATTCTGAACTCCCAAAAATATACCACAGTACTTTATAAAAAGAAGCTTTTCTACTAAAATCTTACCTGCAGATACTGCTCAACAAAAAGCTCTGCAATATTAACAATGTAAAACTGAATATCAGAGCTGCTATAGATGCATGCATTATCACTGGATAACTACAACTGCCACAAATCATCTTTCCTAGCACTCTATTAGCTTACCAGAAAACCAGGGGTAGTTCTCAGTCATCAATAATTTCAGGAAGCTTTGAACACTTTCTTGTAGCTTTTTGTAGGCATCATTATCTTGGCCAAATGCAACAAATCCAAAGGCACTCTGTGCGGAAGCAGACTCTCGTATAATAGAATAAAACTGATCCCTGCACAACTCACGGTTGTTGTATATTTTTTGGGATGACTGTCAAACAAATGCAACAAAAGAGAAGTCTTGTTAAGCAAAATCTGCAGAAAACACAGAGAAATGATGGTTTGCAAAACATGAATGTCCAGCGACAGCTTACGAGAGTCCTGAAGTTATTGCGAGAGTCTCTTGCAGCTTGAAATGTTAAAGATGTAGGCATGCCCATAGGTGGGCACTTTGGTAGTCTTTCAGTGATAGATTTGCTGGGCGACTCCAGTAAGGCGCACTTTGTTCCAGATGCAGATTCATATGTCTTGAAAGAACGCAATGCTGCAGACTGATGATCTGCTAACACCCTTCTTAAACGAGAAAGTAAAGATGGTGAATGACGGGAAATTGCAGGCTGTTCAATAAGAGCAGCAAGGAGTTGCTCTCCCACTACAAAGAATGTACAAACATAACTCTCAGCAAAAACACAAAAATTAGAAAAGCACAGAAACGAGTTATGGAAACAAAGACCACTAAGCCCTAATCATCTAGAAAAAGGTTTCCTTGGAAATGTAGTTGGGGCTCAAATACATGTGGATTAAGCATCGAATAAATGAAATTATTATCATACCACAATCCAGGAGTTGCCCCGTTTGTTCAAGTGCCTTGCAGGCATAAAATGAGCACCCTCTGCTATCCACGAATAATCTTCCAGCTGCACCCAAATTCTCTTTTATGACAGCTACCTTATCCTGTCTTTCCAAAAGAATGGCATCCTCCAAACACAGAAGCTGCAGTAGAAAGTAGAGTTCTCCGATCAAGGAAGGAACCATCTTATTTACAAGAAGCTTTGCATGCACTGTTGCAAGCCTCTTTAGCTCACTGGAAAACAACTTCAAAGGTAGGCTGGGATTTAAATGAGCATCTTCTGAAGACCATTGAGCTTCTCCATTAGAAACAGCAAGCTGTGGCAAAAGACCTGCAACCTTAGAATTTGATGTTAGACTCTTTCCAGCTTCCACAACAATTGAATCGACTACAAGATGGTTTTCAGAACAAGCAACTGGCCTCTGTTCCGTAACATCCTGTTCTGCTGCGGCCTCCTCTTTATCGTTGTGCTTGCAATTCATTGGTTTATTGAAGCGATCCATAAGAACATCCATATCGACTTTCAATGGCCCATGCATTGGTAAATTTGAGCTTGTTTGAAACTGTGACTCCTTGGATGACTGAACCTTCGCCAGAACAAAAGAACTGTCTACTTCTGGGATTGCCATGGGTGTGGGATTCACCCGCCGTGCCTATAAATGAAAAGAAATAGCAATCAACGATGTAAAGATGCATTGGGCAAGAGTAAAGATCAATGGTCAAATTTGAAGCCCACATAGCCCATCTATGCCTGTTTTGCACGTCAGAGAACGCAGTTTAAAAATGTCTGTCAACAAAATCCAGTCAAATGTGTAGTGCAAGATATTTTTACAAAAATCGTTTGAACAGCAAGGTTTGAAATTGCCCTTCAAAAATTAATCGTTCAATTATTTTTACCGGCTACCAAACTTACACATATAAAGAGGTAGTGACATGATTATTTGAAGCCTGCAAATTATTTTTACCTATGCAGAAATCATAGTGCATTCAGTAATAAAGTTATGGAAGGGCAGCAGCTCATTTAGTTTTACAGAATGCCAATTGTGAATAAATATATAAAATCAATAAGAGGCCCATGGATCATAATTTGTGATAAAGGCAAACTTTGTAAAACTTCGGCCAGAGCAAATTTTGGCAGATCAAGAGGCAATGTCTAGAGAGAACAGTGTACACTGTAGAAGAAATGGAGCTTAACTTCCCAAAGATAGAATAGATGGAATTTTCATCTCCCAATTCGTTGATGTATCGTAGGTTTTACATTCAGTATTAATCTTCTTCATTTTTATGACATGTGGGTTATATATATATATATATATATATAACCCAATCAAAGAAAAAGATTGTTTTAACCCTTAAATGTCTATTAAAAAAAAAAAAAAACCTACGCTTCAAAAATAGCAGGAGGAAACATTTTGGACTTTTAGTAAAGTATGAGCAAACGGGATTGAAGAATCACATCTTGGTGACTCCACTCTTAGTATTGGTATGAGATAGAGTTTTGGGACTAAAGATGGATACACAATATACTTATTAGCTATTGATAAAGTGCAACAGATGTGCACAAATAAGCTTAAATTTATCTTACACGGCCACATATTAGCTCATATAAAAATCCCAAAAACAACCAAAGGCACTTAGTAAATATATTCCCATTTTCGGATTTCGGATCTGGGTATTCATTGGACAAAGAGAAGCTCAGGTAGAGGTGGAGATAATCTATCAACGCTTTATGTGGGTGCCCATTTGTGTATGTAATAGTGTATTGAATCTAAATGGTACTTTGGATGCACTGAATATGGACAGTGACAGAGACCTATCTAAATGGGTCTTAATAAGAACCTAGAGGGTGCCAAGCTCCACGTTGCATATATGAAGTGATAAGCCTGATTCGCAACCTCTAGGTCTAGGTGCATATCAGACATGGTTTAGATGGATGGGTTTGTGCTAGCGTCCATATTCGACACACTTCCATACACAAAGAAATTAGAACCCACTGAAGCATTTTAGTCTGCATCTCGAAAACGCAAAGTAAACAGGAAATTGAAAAGGCGAGCAAAGTTAATACAATTATTCTATTAAACTAATGGAAAGTAAGACCCTCCAACTGACCTGCCTTGCATTGGGCTTCCCTGTTTTCTTGGCATCTTTTGTGTGCGCAGAACCCAGGGCGGGAAATTCATCTTCATACTGGATTTTAGGCGGAGCAGATGCAACAGCTTTGGTGGAGCCAACGCATCCGTTACTTCCATTTCTCCTAGCTTCCAACGTCTTCCTTTTTTCCCCATAGCTGCGCGTTTCGGCTCTGGTCTGCTGCTCTGAATTTGCCTGTGGCGGAGAAGGAACCGAACTCTGGTCGGATTCAACGATAGCAGATTG
The DNA here is from genome assembly GCA_032191745.1 of Picea mariana. Classification (NCBI taxonomy): domain Eukaryota; kingdom Viridiplantae; phylum Streptophyta; class Pinopsida; order Pinales; family Pinaceae; genus Picea; species Picea mariana. Next base: position 47,383 of record JASDQU010819825.1, read on the forward strand.
CAGATAAGGGTATGTGCGGGCTCTTATATAATTCAGAAACGAAACTGCAAAGGAGGGAACGGTGGTGGCGCCAAGTTTGCCCTGCAGGGCCTTGGGAGGTGATGCAGAAGGCGCACTGGAGCGGTGGGATCGAATCCAGGATAGTATTGCAGAAAGAGCGTCTTGATCGCTGGCAATGGAATTTATCAAGAACAGATCGCTTTCCGCAACCCCTTCCATTTTTGTCTTTCGATGTTTCAATTCCGAATAACAAGAGTCATCTACCCACTCGAATCACCGCAAAGACAGGTTTTTAAAATATGGCTGATGAGAGCACCAGACTTTTCCCGCATTGTCAATATTTGCAGAAACTTTGGTAATTCTGAGATAAACCCTAGCTCACTGCACGAGCTGGCCTACGGCAGTGCGTTAGCTGTGACAGGCGTTAGGCTATGGATATAAAATCCAGTCTTCAGTGAGCGAGGGAATATTTTCAAGTTTAAAAAATAGAACTTTGGTTTACGGACGTGGATCAGCGGGGTCAAATGGTGCGTTGTAAAAGGGACATCTAATTTCTTCTGACAATTTCTGAACATATTTCTCACCACATAAACCTAAATGAATATGTATGTATTTGGTAAAAGATGATAAAACTGAATGATATATATTCCAATATATAAAGCATTAAATGATGTTATAGTTTATTTAACTTGTTTTATAGTGAGAAATAGTCTTTATTTTTTCTATTTTTTTTTTCGAAAATTTAATATTTTAAGTTGATAGTTGTTATAAAATAGATCAAAATTTTTGGATGCAATGTTTCATGATCAAAGTTTCTAGGAATAAGATGGAATTTTGACTTCCATTAAGATAAAGGGGTGATATGAGTTTCCCTTCTTCCATCCCTATCAATTTGGTCAAAGTGCTACAAAGTTGAATAAAAATGAAACAAAATGTGTTTTTTTAAGTTTTCATCTTTAAATATTCCACAGGCATTTGAGGTCCATGTCCCTAAATCAGTTTGTGCTATGTGTTGTGCTTTGATTAGGGTGCTTTCTTGCACTGCCTTTTCAAAGAAGATTATGTTTGATTTGACAAGGAGTCGTAAAAAAACTGAAATTTTAACCATGAAACTTTGCTCTCAAAAATTTTAGCACATTTTAAGATGGTCCAAATCATCAAAAATTGAAAAAATTAGCGAACCAAGGTAGAACTTTGCTAGAAAAGTTAACTTTATGCGTTTATAACTCACTCCTTCAATAAATGCATTTCATTGCATCAACTTCATGTGTTGTCCACCCCTCAACAATCATCTTAATTGCCCCACTGAATTTCAACACCTTTTTAGCGAATCAAGGTAGAACTTTGCTAGAAAAGTTGAGTTTATGCACTTATAACTCACTCCTTCAATAAATGCATTTCATTGCATCAACTTCATGTTTTGTCCACCCCTCAACAATCATCTTAATTGCCCTATTGAATTTTGACACCTTTTTTTTACAATGACAGTTACTTCTATTTTTCACAAACCCCTTATTTTTTAGTCCAAGTTGGGGACTTATTTCCCCAAAATCCCCCTATCCCACTATTGTAATCTACTCATATCTATTGAGATCAGGTTTTGAGATCTAGAGTTAATGGATTATCACTCCTAGGACATGTCACTCCAAGGACTCCCAAGTAAGATTCCAAGGGCACTATCCACTGTGAATTGAACTTGGGCTAGTAGTGGAAAAATCTCACCAAAAAAAAGAAAAACATAAAAAGTAACTGTGACTTTGAATTGATATGAAAACATTACACTTTAGTCGTATGATGGGAGTACAAATGTATTGACTATGCTTGGACATTGATTTCATATTCGAGTTTAACCCTTTCCAAGCATCTTTTTAGAGAGGGCGATGATCCAAGTGGACATCGGTGGTCGCCCACCTATTCCACCGGCTCAACATACAGTTTCCATTTTGGCACTTTTTCTATAGTTTTTCGGGTCCCAAACTTCCAAGGTCATTTTGAGGCCCTAAACAATGTTTTTTGATGTGGCAGCACCCAATAGATTTATGTTGGCATTATTAGGCCATTCAGAATGTGTACTCCTCAACTAGACCTTTTCGATGAGGTATCCAGCGCCCCAAACGAAGATCGTATGCAAAAGTTACACCCCAGGGAAGTTGGCATATCAACTACCTCCATCGGGGCCCACGAACCTTTTGGCGTTTCATCTTTTGGGGTTAGGGTTTTGCATGTTTAGGGTTTTCTCTTTTATGATTTATGTTAAAAATGCCTTGGGAGCCTCATTGTAATCATCTTCTTGCGAATGCGCGTAGTCGTCACATCTTTTCTTAGAGATAAGCTACCACCATGATAACAAGTTCATTTCACTCTGTATTTTCTTTTACAGTCTCTGTATATTTCAGTCTTTTATAGAAATTGAGTATTGTTGTATCTATGTGTTTATGTCTTATTTTTGTGTTTCATTTCGTTTCCTCATAAATCTGGATCACTGGTATCAAAGTGATTTTCTCTTTATCGGTTTATGTGTGCATGTCCCCAACGAGGTCAGGGTATCAGGCATTGGAACTTGAACTGGTCGAACCTTTGGAAGAACTTCCTTGCCAACCCCGATGGTTGCCCATGGAGGAGGAACAGAGAGACAATTGAGTAGGAGATCCTATTGAATTGTTCCTCGTGGAAGTCCTTGCAAAACAGAGGAACGAGATGATGGATCAGTTTGCCCAAATCTTTTAGCGGTTGTTGACAACAACAGAGGCATCTTCAACAAGTGGTCACTTTGGAGGCGTTTTCCCTTCAAGGTACAAGTTAATTTTGATATTCCCACATTTGAAGGTCAGATAGATGTGGATGCTTTGGAAAAATGGTTAAATCTACTAGAAGGCTATTTCTTTTTCCACAAATTTTCCAATAGGGAAAAGATCACCTTTGCGCTCCTTAAGGCAGTCCCCCATGTCAAACATTAGTGGGAGACTTACTGTGAGAAAAAATCCACAAAGGAGTCTAGAATATTTGGGGTCGATCCCACTTGGGACTCTTTTACGGATGCCATTAGGGAACAATATTACCATGTTAGAAACTTCGACGACCA
>JASDQU010819826.1:9088-34144 GCA_032191745.1 Picea mariana
ATAGTATCTTTATTCTGCAAAATGGTTTCTTCCACGATTCCCCAATATTTTAGCCAAGACTGGGCGTCTTTATCCCATCCTCGCTTGAGTCGATGGCGGTTATGACTTGATTTTGAAGCAATTTTAGATAGCCTCTTGTCTTCCATGTTGTTTAACTTGTTCTTATACATTAGGTATTTAGTCATAGCCATACTCTCAATGGGGGAGAGGCTTGTTTCTACAAGGAGGATGAATAAATCATTAATAATTATTTTTAAACATATAAATAAAGTATTTTAATTTCTAATAATCTCAAATTTACAAATTTAACATATAAAATAGGTTAAAATAAACTATAGATATAAATAATTTATTTTATATATTGCAATTTTTTAAATATGTTTTATTAATTATTTAATCTTATACTAGAGTTATTTATAAAATATAAAATTATTATTATAAATAAGTAGCATTGATAATGTGATTTAATTTATTTAATCATCTCTAAATAAAACTATTTAAAATTATATGACGATATAGTATGATATATGAGCTTGATTGTTTTTAAAACACTATAAATTTTGAAACTTCCACCCATCATGAAAACATTTAAAGCTCACAAATTTTAATATATATATATATATATAGTTTTTTTTTATCTCAAGGTGTTTACAATGGTGAAAAACTCATGGCTTTTAAAATTAAATCCAATCATTTTGAGCTATATAACATTTAATATTATATTAATAACATAACTTTTTTAAAAATTTATTAATAAATCTAAAAATTTAATTTCTAACATAAATTTATTAATAAATCTAAAAATTTGATTTCTAACATTTAATATTAAGATTTAATATTTTAAGTTTTCTTTAATATTATTGATAAAATATTTTGTCATTTGAATAAATTTATTAATAAAAAATTTAAAAATTTTAACTATAAAATTAAATTTACATTTTTTAATTTTCTTTAATTACAAGCTATTATGCTTGGTAAAATATTCCCTTATTTCATTAACTTTATTAATAAAAAAATAAAAATCTTAATTTATAAAATTAAATTTATATATTTTTCTTTCATTTGTAATAATATATTTTATAAACCTAGATGTGGTGACACATGAGGGCAAAGTGGCTCTCCCTAGATATGAGTGGTTTGACAGGGTTTATATGGTGAGGTAACTATATATTATCCTGCCTGGTGCAAAGGAAATGAGACTGATGAAGCGAGGACGATAGGTCATGGAATATGATCATGGCTCATCCAATGTGAACTATCTCCATTATTGAGATTGGAGTGATGGGAATGCAAGGAATAATGGTAGGAGGGGGTTTAAGTTTTAACAACCAACCTACCTGATCATGGGGGCCTTTCATGTTGCCCAATTTTAGTAGGGTCCTAGGGTTTGGTTCTCTAGTTGGTATGACGAATTCTAGTGGCTTTTGTATTGGAAGTTGTATGTGGATCTATCGACTGTGACGGATAGAAGTTTTGTCCATAGATGCTAGTGGGAAAATACCTCCTTTAACTACACCAGGGTTTAATATATAGACAGAGCAAATGATCGTCTAAAAGTTAATCTATTTTACTCTACCCCAAGCATACCAAAACAAACAAAAACAAAGCAATAAGAGAAGAGATCATGTAACTGTACCTTTGATCCCACATCTGGTGATGATCTCCTCGAGCTTGGTAGTTCCAATGATTGGATGTTTCCTCCCAAGGTTAACCTACATCCAAATATAGGAAAACAAGGACTGCACGCATGCTATTCTATTAATGAGTTAGGATTAGATATCAAATGCTAAATATAAGTCAATGAAAAATACACAAAACATCATCATTTGGGACATGAAAATGTGATTCTTTTATTCATCATACAAAGACTAAAACTTATAATCTGTGTCAGCCATTGTTCCACGAACCTGGTCTAGGATCCTCTTTACCATGATCCAAGTGCACCTTGAATGGAATTCTTCTCTCATTCTTCTAATCACCTCAAGGAAGGGAATTAATTGAATGGAGGAAGAAGGGGTTGATGAGGGAATGCTGAGGAAATATCTCACAAAAGGTAGCAAGATCTTGGGCAAGGAGGGGAAGTGAAATTGGGTAGAGTTTCATGGTTCTTATGCTTGGATGTGAAATGAGACCCCAACACCTCCTTTTATATGACAAAAGGATGGTTATTCGGTTGGGTGATGAGAGATAGAAGGTGGATTAGTTGGGAAACTTCCAATAGCCCATGAATTTCAATGAATTCCTTGCAATGTTTTAATTTTTGCAACTTTTGCAAGTATACGTAGGTTGTTATGGTGCAAAAAGCGTATGTATGTGGGTTGTAATGGTGCAAGACATGTACATCTTCTAAAAAATAGTTTTTTAAGAAGAGCTTCTTAGCAGTGCTTTGGAAAAATATGCAGGTAAGAGGGCCAAGGCCATGTATGCATGAGTAGGGAATTTTAGGGTTATAACAATGGGTGGTTCTATTGTTTCTTTGGTGTTTTTCGTCTAAGGTAGTTTCTCTTAACATAATCACAGTGGGTAACTAGAACATAACATGTTAGGGGGCTCTAAAAATTCATAGAGGAAATTTCAGGATCTCGATGTTTATGTTGGTAGTTGTTCCCTACCCACTAAGGTCAAAACGTGAAGCCTTTCAATGTCTAGTTCCTAACATTAGTGATAGCCTCTAGTGGTTGTCTATTCTCCATGGGTTTTTATATTGTGTCTTTGGTGTTTGTCATCTAAGGAATTTTCCATTAACATAACCACAATGGATAACTAGAACATAACAGGTTAGGGGGCTCTAAAAATTCATAGAGGAAATTCCAGTAGTCGTGTTCATCCTAACTTCATGGTTTGGTTGGTCTCATGGTTCTCTCGGTATGTATGTTGGTAGTTGTTCCCTTCACACCGAGGTCAAAACATTAACCCTTTCAATGTCTAGTTCCTAACATTAGTGATGGTCTCTAGTGGTTGTCTATGTTATCAGAGCCAATGGTGGCTTAGACTTACTGATTTTTTATCTTTTTTGTGGGCAATTTTGTGAGGTATAAATCAGATCTATTAGTTGTTTTTGGAAAACAAGTTTATAGTCCAAAACAGTGAGTAAAATTAAGATTTGAAAGTGTCTCTTAGTTAGTGCCAGTTGGATAGTTCAGGGCATATTTTGGACAGCCTATTGAAAGAGTTTGTGGACAATTTGTGGGTAGATTTGTTCGGATGATTTTTGACATTTGTGGACAACCTCTTCTCACACCTGCATGCATAGGAGTGAGGTTGTATTTCATGACCTCTTTTCACACCCATATTTATATGAGTGAGGTCAGTGTTTGCTTGCCTCTTTTCACACATGTGCTGATAGGAGTGAGGCAAGGTTCCTTTGCAGTTGGAGCATCAGAGTGAGCACAGTTTGGCAGTAATGTTAGTATCTTAGATGTGAGTGGAGGACAGTATAGTTGGGGATAGAAATTGGTCACCTTGGAATTCAAGGTTCATCTTTGTCTTAGAGGACCTCGAACTATGGGATTTAGTTGAGGCGCCTGTTTTGGTTCTTCCTGTTATTTCCCCTGTCTTGTTGGAAAAGTTCAAGAAGAGGAACAACAAGCCAAAGAGGACCATTTTTTATGGAGTGTGGGATCATATCATTCCCCACTTGACTAGGAAGACTTATGCATTTGATATGTGGTCATATCTATGCAAGTTTTATGAGAGCTCTAATGAGACCCAGAAGTTGGTTCTTCATGATTGACTAAGAGGCATTCACATGCTTGAGGATGATTCAGTTACTTATTTCCTTGGTAGATACACCTAGATCATAGACGATCTTGGAGATATCGAAGAGGTGGTGAATCCCAACTCTATGGTGAGTATATATTTGAAAGGATTTATCAAACCATGCGGGTCCATTGGTTCACAGAATTGTTTCAAGGGAGGTTATGCCTACATGAGAGAGCATGTGGGATGAATTCATCCAGGAGAAGACTAGACTAGTGGCAGAGGCTTCTAGACATCAAAATCAACAACAAAAGTCGGTTCAGGGTGATGAGGACCTTGCTATTTGGACAAAGAGAAAGAACAAGATCAGTCGAGAAGGTCAGAAGGGTCCCAAGTTTGGGGCCCCACCATGAGGAGGAGATATCACTAGCAGTGGGAAGAAGAGAGAAATGAGCATAGTGAAATTCTTTGCTTGTGGAGATATGGGTCACTATGTAGGACAATGTCCCAGGAAGAAGAAGAAGCAGCAGGATGGGTCAACAACGACAGTAGAGGAGATATATTTCAATGAGAATTTTGTGAGAGAGTGTGCATTCGTGGCTACTTTGTCTGTTGTTACACCATCCAACATTATATGGGGAGACAGAGTTGAGGAGGACCGACTAACTGACAACAGTGATTCAGAGGGAGATGAGACTCAGTGTCCTTAGAAACCATGTTCAAAGGGGGTGACTGGTCCACCCAGGATAGATTCAGTTTTAGAGTTGTCGAGAAGACAAAGAGTTGGTGCTACATCTGATGATCCGTCAGGATTTTTTTTAATGACTTATGGTTGAGTTTTAATTTTGCATGTGTTAATTAACCATTTGAGAAACTTAGCGAAGAATGAGGAAATAAGAGGAATTATGACAGCCATATACACATTTGTAGATCTGAAATGGAATAAAAGACAACAAACCATAACACACAGATTGATAATGGAGTTCGACACAACTTTGCCTACATCTCCGGGCCTTTTTCTCTATGGGGGAGGCTTCTTTATTTCTATTCAAAATCTCAAAAGTACATCGCTGCAATTCCAAATGGTTACAATACTGATCTGGTCATGTTCGTCCAGATCTCTAGAACCCTACAAAGAAAACGACACGCAAAATGGACATTCGGAGCTCCCAAAAATGGTCTGACAACGTCTCCTCCTCAAACGTTTCTCTGCCTCAAAATGGCTTTGTCTTGTCTTCTCCTCAGCATAACTCTGCTCTGAATGCCCTTCATTGCCTCAAACAAGCCTGGGTTATATAGTTGGGAAGTTGGTTTCTCACCTCCAACTTCCTCCTAAAATTTAGGCTCCATAAATGCCCAATAACTCCCAAAAATCAATTAAAAATAGGTTAATTAACCATAAAAAACCCAAAATATAGTTATAAAACCCACTTATAGTTAAAAATCGGGCCTATCCCCCTCCATCCGCATGCGCACCCTATCTGCATGGTCATATAGGGGCATGTGGCCACGCGCTAGCCCAAAGGCTAAGCGCTGGCCCCCCTTTCGCATGCTAGCTCTCAGTTTTGGTGGCATATCTATGGGACCCGTGGCTCAACCAATAACTCCCGCAACTGCCAATCCTTCATGCTCTCAGCCATGTGATGTGGTCATGTGGTGTGCACCGAGGGCTGGGGCTAAGCCCCGACCCTTTTCTTCACCGCATGAACCTTTGTTTTAATTTAAATATATAACGCGCCATATGCTTAATAAGAACCACCATGGGGGTGGGCAGTTAGCCCAGCCCCACCAGTCCAATGCCCATCGGGGAGGTCACGGGTTCGACCCCCGACGATGCCACAACAATTTTATATAAACCGACGAACTAATCACTGGGTGCCATGTGGCAGCCTAACCACCAACCACAAACTGACATGCGTCAACTGTCGATTGGCCCACGTGCCAGAGTTGTAATTCCATGTTAAATTGACACATCAATCGTTGTACTTCCCATTCACCTTGCCACATCAGTTGATGACATCACCCGTGCCATGTGTCACCCTTACAGTGGTGACACGTGTCACCTTTGGATTGGCCCAACCGGCTATCCATAGGTCCAAAAATGCATGACACGTGTCACCTCCTGGAGCTACCATGTGTCGCCATCTGGAATTTCCACGTCAGTTGTATGGACCATATGGTATTCACAGTCATCATGACACATGGATTGTACGGACTGTACAGTCATCCCCTTTTTTTACCTGTTTGGATTTTCGGACAGAATGCGATATCTTCTCCATACGGAGCCCGTTTGACAAAGTAAATATACTGCCAGAATCAGGAAGACGAGATAGACGCAATGGCACTGGTTTCATTGCATTCCGAGCACTTTCATTTTTGAGCTTTTTTCAAGCCTTGTCAGGCTTCTGGATCCGATTTCGGATCAGCTGAGGAGCATCAGAGGTTGATGAGGAGGAGAATCAAGGCACCACAGAGGCTTAAGCCTCACTTGGCTATAGAGATGGACAAATCAGGTTCTGGATCCACTTAAAGTGGAAGCTACTTGGCGAGAGGCCAAGTTGAGGATCTTGGTGAGATTTTGAGATCGAGGTACTCCTCAGGAGATACCAGGAGGGGGCGACTCTTGGTGAGATTCCAAGAGAGTGACTCTTGGCAAGATTCCAAGAGTAGTGACCATTGGCAAGATGCCGGGAGGTGGAAATCCTTGGTGGGAGACCAAGGTGGAGATATTTGGTGTGATGCCAAGATCTAAGTGATATTGGATAGGTGGAGAGACACTTCCATCTATAGATCACACAAATTGAGGAGATATGTGAAAAAGACCACTTTCAGTGATCAGGTTATAACCATACTCACTGAGTATATGCTAGGAGGAAACCATGTACATTGTAGGGATGATAGTGGTGGTGGCGAGCACTTTCCTCAGTAAGAGGGAGTGTTGAGATTTGGGTACCTTGGAAAGTGGTCCCCATGTGTTTATGAGTCTCTAAACACAAAGGGGGAGACTATTACCCTTGTACTTCACTTCATGATTCTAATTTCACTTTGACTTAGGATATTTAAGTCAAAAGTGAAATATGTCACTTAAGTCATTAAAGTGACAATTAATTCACAAAGTGGGTGAATTAATAGACAGAAAAAAAAACTAAGGAAAGTGGGTTTCCTTAGTGAGAGGTTTATATTAGATCTCACCCATTGATTAGACTTGGCTAGAATTGATCTAGGTCATTGATTTTTAGGGCTTGGTCAAAGGAGGCTAAAGGAGGTCATAGTGAATTTATGAGATTCATTCTTAACTTGTGAGAAGAGGATAAGAGGAGGAGAGCTAGGGAACATTTCTTTAGGAGAGGAAGGTGCACTTGTTGGGGGGTTTTCCCATTGAGTGAGGGAAGGCACATCAGCTTGGGAGAGGTTCTTACATGGCGGAGGAGGAACACACATGAGCTTGGGCTCATTCCATGGTTGAGGGTGCACATGGAGGAGGAGAGGCGCACTTCATACATGAGTGATTTGTATGGATGAGTTGCACACTTGTGAGAGGAGAGTCTTAGTGTGGAGCTGAGGGCGCACTTAGAGGAGGGTATTTCGAGAGGAGAGGGCGCACCAAAGCTAGGTGTGCACCATACTATGGAGGAGGGTGCAAACTTCAAGGGAGAAGATCAAGGGTCACTCAAAATTCAAGTGGGTAAATCCAAGATCATGTGATCTTAGTGGTAAAGGAAAAGGATCAAAGATAAAGGCATCAGGATAAAGAGAAATCAAGCTAGAGGATGAAAGGCTCACCAAGGCAAGGGGTTCCTTAGTTCACAAGGCTTGTGGGGAGGTCTTCAAGGAACACCAAGGAATCTGAGAGTGGTTTCTATTGTACTAGGTTCACTTGTATATGCTTCCTATGTTGTACATTTTTCTTTGAGGACTTCTATATATCTTCTCCAAACTAGTTTTCGCCATGGAGGGGGGTTTTCCAGGGTCATGTTGACAAAAAATCTATGTGTCAATTTTATGCATGCTTAGAAGTGTGGATCAACATTTTAAAGTTAAATATTTAGAGGTAGTGTTATGTGTTTTGATGTATATTGCATGTGCTAACATTGAGTAAAGAGAACACTTGCAAGGGTACCTCAAAAGGGAACTTAACCATAAAATATTGAGAAGAAAGTTTGGTGGTTATTTAATTTCCTAGAACAGAAGCAAAATACAACCACACAATTGAAACTTAGAGCCATACTAAGTTCAATGACAAACCTTAGATGGAAGCCTCATAGGAACTCAAAAAATCTACAAAAGGTACCTTGTTTAATCTAGTCATTATAGATGAACTGTAAAGGTACCTCCTTGAATCTAGTTATTGTAGATGAAAATGCTAAAAAGGGAATTAGAAAGGTTGTTCCTGACATGAAATATTGTGTGCCTCCAAGCTAGGACATTAGCAAGGTTGTCCCTGGCATGCAAGCTCCCCTGTCTCCAATCCCTTCAGGATAGAATTGATAAGTATTTGTTGTTGTTTTTGTGGTCATCGTATGTTGTCACTATTTGTAGTTATGTCTATATTGGTTGTTGGAGATATTACACACACCTAGGATATTTTTCCTTATTTTCCTATGTTTATTTGTCATTATTTTCCTATGTTTATTTGTCATTATTGAGGGTCTCCTCTTTTTTAGGAACCTCTCCTGCATTCTAGGACAATATTCTCTTGAGTTTAGAGTCATTTACACATATTTAGAATAGTGGAAGTCACACATGCATGGAAACCTAAGTTTTATCACCTGAAGCTGTATGTGTTTCTCTCACTTCCACACGTGTGGCTCATTCAACTGAAGAATACATGACTAGTTAACTAGGACTAGGTGGAAGTTAACTCTTGTAATTGCCTGTGTGTGTCCATATATCTCTAAACCACAACTATGTCACATTGGCTTCTCTTATAGTGCACATTAGTTGAGTTGTACATAGTATATCATGTGTAAATTATAATTCATTCATTTGGTTAATACAATTCTATTATTTTCTCTCCAATTTTTCTCTCATCTTATCACTTTTTCAAGTTGTGTTCATTCTTCTGCTAGCTAGATATCTTGTGTAGTACTCACCACATTCTACATGATATTAGAGATCCATATTTCTGAGCGTAGTGAAATGAATAACAAACTAAATATAATAACACAAATATACAGAGAACAACAACATATATCGAGTGAAAAATAACTTCTATTGAATACATAAAATATGATGAAATTGTAAAACTGCAGAACTGAAAACAACTTGCTCGAATGGTTGTAGCTATCTATGAGAAGATATGTGGATATTATGCGCATCCATCTGAGAAGAATGATTACAATGAGAATCTAGAGGCATTTTTGACATTACTCATGAATCCCAAAACCCTATACATCCAAAAACCTAACCCTATGAGATGAAACGACAAAATTTATGTGGGCCTCGATGGGTAAGTTGGTACCTCAACTTCCCAGGGTCATAACTTTTGCATATGACCTCTATTTTAGGCATGTTATAGCCGGTTGGAAAGGTTTTTTCGAGAAATACACAGTGTTCCATCAAAATATGACTCCATCTATACTTTGACTATGTAAAGCAAAAAGCAACACTATTTAGGGCCCCAAAATGACCTTGGAAGTACAAAAAGTTGTACTAACATGAAAACTTTCAAAATAAGCTAGTTGGATTAGGTAGGAGGCCACCAATCTCCACCTGGAACTTGTGTAGGGATTCAGATAACCCTGGAAGTGTAGAGACCAAAATTACAAATAATTGTAGAAGAACGTGTTGAACTAAAAACTTTCAAGAGGATCCAATTAGAATAGGTGGGTGACCGCCTATATTCACTTGAATCAGTCCTCCCCACTTAAGAAGAAATTGTCTCCATTGCATTCAGTTCCCCCATCAGGTGAGGAAATTTTTGTTGAATTTGGCTCTAGGTGAGCCACTTTCCTTGGTACAGGAGATTCCTTACCTTGACAACCCGATAAATATGGATCCTCTAGTGGTGAGTGCCCTTGACCTATGTGTCCACTATCTGATCGATGGATTTCTATTCCATATAGTCAAAGTTGATATTTATTGGTGTCAACTTTTCTACGATCTATGAGGTGTCCAATAATGGTGGAAAATATGGCCAGAGGAGGTCCACATTGAAAAATGGGTGCAAGCCAAGGAAGGGGGGATTGTTGAGCTCAAAATCATTGTCACCCACAACCTTGGTGATAGTGTAAGGCCCATAGCAAAGTGGATAGAGATTCTGCTATGGGATTTTAAGGTGCTCTTTTGCAAATGTAACCATACATTTTTTCCCACCTGAAACTTGTGTGGTACCTGGTGTTTATCATGGTGTTGCTTCTTCTTAACATTGGCTTTCTGCGAAATCTCATGGACCTATTAGTGGATATGTTGAATCCACTCAATGAATCAGGTGGATGTTTCAACCTCAGAATGAATATGGGAAGAATATGTCTTTTTTTTTGCAAGAGGTAGTGCAACATCAATGGGATCCAAGGGTTGGAATCCTAGCCCCACCTAAAAGGGGTTATGGTCGATGGAGCTATGGAGAGCTTGGTTGCATCTGTGATGAACATAGGGAAGAATCTCATCCTATGCATGCATATGATTAGAGTTATACATGTGTAGTATATGCACGATCATATGATTGACGACCTCATTTTGGCCATCAGTTTGAGGGTGGAAGGCAGTGGATTTAGTGAGCTTGGTGTCCAATAGTGACTGGAGATTCACTAGTAAATTTGGTTCATTTTGCGATGGTTATTTTGATACTCTTGAGAAGTTATGTCGTCAATATTGCAACGAATCTTGACTCTCCCAAACATTGTTTCATGTGACGTTGCACGTGCGACAAACCTAGATTAACATCGCAAGAGAGACAACAGTAGGAAAGTTGTCACAATTGCAACAAAAAAAGAAATACCGTCACTAGATATGACTAAGTAAATAAATTGACAAAAGAGTGACACAATAGGGAAATTGTTGCAAACTCGACAATATAGGCAAAGTAAGTAAAAAATTTGTGATGAATCAACTTTCGAAGCAGTCGTCTCAATTGCGACGAAGAGAGTGTATATAGCGACGAAATAACTATACAAGTTTCGTGATTTATTTAGCAAGTTCGTCGCAAAATTTGTATTGATCGTCACAATTGCGACAAAAAATTTCATAATTTGTATAGCAATTTCATCACAAAATTTGTACTGGTCATCGCAATTGCGACGACAACAATTTATTTAAAAAAAAAAATGAGCAAAAAAAATTAAAATTTTATTTTTGAGAAAAACAAATAAAATTTTATTTTTGAAGAAAGGTGGCATGTATTGGAAGAATATTATAGGATATGAAGTTTATTATATTCTTGAAAACATTTCACGAAGGGAAATTCTCTGAAGTAAATAAGGTATGGGTAGATTACTCTGCATGTGATCAAGCACCATCTAGTTTTGATTTGAAGAGTACAAATATGGAGTGTCACATCCAATCAAGATTTACCCTCAGATATTTATAGTTATTCTATCAATTCATCTCAATAGGCCCTCGTCTATATTAAAAAATTCAAGTATGCTAGAATAGAGAATGTCTTTTGTTGAAAGAATTATTTGAAGGTCTTATTTTCACATTCAAGGGGGCATTAACCTAGGAGGAATAATGCTCCATTAAATTGGGCTTTTTATGGTTATACTAAGACATCTACAGAATATGTCTTGTCCAATAAAGACAAGTTCTAGTTGTAGAATCCCTTAACATAGTGAAAATAACATATTTTGATGAATGTTTGGCATAGGAGAAATTCAAGGAGTCAACCAAAAGAAATATATGTAACAATATATATTTGATATGGATATGTTATTAAAATAGATAACAAAAACATATCAAATATATTTATGTGTGTGATCTTTACTAAACATATAAGTTGTAAGGTTGGCTAAGCTCATCACGAGAGGCATTGAAAAACAAAGGCTTATCTATTCTACTCAGAATTTTTAGGATTTTTATGGCTCCATAAGAAGGTTTGTATCTATATGCATTCATGTATTTTCATCACAGTTAGTTTTATCAATATTTAAATGTTATCCACATTCCAAATCTTGTGGGAATGTTTAAAATGAAGGGCCATTCCATTTATTGGGAATATTTAGAAATATCATTCTAAGTCCAAAGCTTGTGGGAATCTAGTTGGGCAAGGCCATTGTCTTATTATTTGTTTAATCATTTATACACAAGGCTAATTTCATTGCAAACTTACGTTTCTAACATTATTTTTTATTACTACATGAGAAATAGTTCACTTTTGGGAAAAAATTCAATGTCATAGAACGTTTCTCCATCTTAATTTTTAAACTACATGTTGGAGGGTGAATTATCCATGACAAACAAACATGTTTTTAAATGGCATGTTGCAGGGGGTATCACAACATCCCCTCTTTACCTACGAACCAAACAAATCTTGAATCTTTGTTGAGAATCACAACACGCTTTCTTTACCTATCAACTAACCAAACCTAGTTAACATGAGATATTATTTAATTATATATTATGTATATAAACACCTTTTTTTTCTAGCAAGAGAATTAAATTTTGATACTACAACGAGTTTGAGACTAGCATTGGAGAGTGAGGAGTTTTACCTTTGGTCAATGTTCGTATCTCACGGACTTCACCTAATACTTTGATCAAGTTCCAATTCCATTTCCATTGGTTGAACTCTATTAAAAGACCAAAAGGATATCTCTATTCATATTATCTCTAGTCATTGAAAGCATACAAGTTGATATTTTAAAGAGAACTAAAAAATACAACGATATAAGACAGGGTGTAATCTATATGTCTAATGAGGTCACCCTTTTAAAACTATTCAAAATAATGGGAGGAGAAATTTAAACTTTTGTCTTCAAATATGGAAGGAATTATTTTGCATTGATGAAATCGTAGATATCAAATACTAACATTACATAATCCAAGTGCATTAGGGGTATTTGAGGGCATTGAATTCATTTTTCTAGTAAAAACAACAAATTCATCAATCCAAAATTGTAATTTCAACAAAATTGCCTAGATAGAATCTAGTGAGGGAAAATCACAAAAGGTCAAAATCATTTAACATTTATCCTTCTTCTATAATTTGGTAGCCTCTAATTTACAACATGTTGAACTTGAAATATCTTTTGTTATTGGAAGGGAATACTTCTCTATAACTAATTTAGTAAAACATTGACCTAACAACTTAATCAAGAGGATAAAAATCTCAATGAAATAGAAGGATATATCCATCATACTTTTGTGTGATACCTCATCTAATAAAATAATTAAATGAGTCAAAATAATGTTGGATATAAAAAGAGATATATGTGTTAAGAGGGAGGCTTACTTGTAAGTGCAACTCAAACTATGTTATAATAGGGTAACCCCCTTCCATTATACCTAATAAGGGTTATTAGACTAGAAATTAGGTTAAGGAACCATATATATACTTCCAGTAACTAAGGAAGGTTAAGATATCTATAAGGAAGGTATGTGAGTTAAGGTTTTGGTGATTATTTCATAGTAAGGTTTTGGTGATAACCTAGTAGAAGATAAGGTATGTTAGGGTACTTCTCATGTACCTTGACTTTCCTAGTAGGTGAGTAGGGAAAGCCAAGTGATATGCCTTTTTAGAATCCCATAGTCAAGTTATATGATTTACTTGAATAAAGATTTGTGAGATATTTAAAGGTGAGATATGAATTTATGATGTTAAAATTTTATGGAGTTCATGTACATATCATGAAATCAAACCTAATTCATGTTATTTTTAAGGTTGTTTAGTTGAATCAATTAAATTGTGATTTAAAAATGAACGAGTCAAAACCTACCATAACTAACACAAGTGGAACCCTTAATTCATTGTGGTATAAATTTTCCTTGTAAATCCTTGAAGCAATACATCCTAAAATTTTGATCTCTCTCACCAAATATTGCATGGTTATTATAAATGAAAATGAAAATTGAACTTGTCTAAGGTACCATAACCACCTAAGAGTTCCAAACATTCAAAATATTGTATTGAATTTAAGAGGGGCATTGCCATCATGATCATATTAAGTATCATCGTCATTATATGACTATAACCTAGTTCATGTATAAATGAAGTCCTTTAGTATTAATAACCCCACCCTAAAATGTTTCTAATGACAATGATAAAAGAACCACTAAGACATCATCAATATACTAGCAAACACCAAAACCTACTTGGCATAACCTACACTTTGATGATGCTTCATAGGGATTGATAATAAATGATGGTGTCATCCAATACAACCAAAGGCACTTGGAATTGGCATACTTTGGTTACATATGCAATAAAAGGTAACAATGAGGCTAAGTTCAAATCCTATTGCAGGATTTCAACTTAGAAAGGGATCATCTACAAATACAATATGTTATAAAATCACTTGATTGTTAAGTGTTTACGGGTTTAATAATGTTTTATATTTATGTTATTATTTATCTAATGACTTAATTAAGTGGGCCAATTGGGTCTCAATTTATACTCCTTCTCATCCAAATGGGTCCCAAGTCTCTATTGTTATAGGGTCTAGTCTATTGTTATCTTTGCAGGTGGATGTGGGTCAAGTATTGTAATATGGAGTTGGGATATAATAACATATTTGATGTGTTACAGTGTGTGTGTGTGTGTAATAACGTATATATTTTATTACATAATGTGTAATAAAACATACATATATATTCTACTACACATATATGTAATAACATATATTACAAAAAACACAAGTTGTAAGTTTGGCGAAGCTCATTGTGAGAGTCACTGAAAACAAATCCTTCTCCATTCTATTTGGAGTTTCAAGGATTATTGTGGATCCCTAATAGGGCTTGTCTCTGGATGATTTCATGGTTTTCCATCCTAGTCAATTGTTGAGTCCATTGTGTTAGCTCAATGACTTTAATGTACTATCCCATCTATTTATTTGTTGATGGAAGTGTCATTTTGTGCAAAAGGCGGTGTGATAAATAATTTGTTTGTTGGTTCCACGAAATTTGTATTTCAATATGTAGGACACTTTCATGAACTAATTATCAATATTTCAATATGTAGGACCTCTTTTACATATTGACCTCTTTTACTTTCATGTAGGACCTCTCATAGACACAGTGCTCCCTTGCACATCAATGAAGNTCTATATGGATTAACATGACTATGGGAAGAATAGAGTATGAAAATATGAAGAAAGTCTTGAAACCTTGAATAACCCTCCACATATTGTAGACATAAAGATTGATATGATGCACATGTGTGAAAGAGTAAATTTTTTACATCGCCATTTCCAATCCCCCGTGTTTAATCCTTAATGTTGTTGAAGAAAAAAAAAATCATGGAACTAAAAACATTAAATTGTTGCCAAAATTGTGTCCTCTAATCGACAAAGTGAAGATTGGAATTTATGTCAACATTATAACAATGAGTGTTTATATCATGGACCTCTATATGGATTAACATGACCATGAGAGGATTAAAGTAGGAAAATATGAAGAAAGTCTTGAAGCCTTGAATAACCCTCCACATATAAATTGACAATGGAAATATGATTTTGTTTCTTTGTCATGTGAGACACAATGAAAAGGAGGGTAATGTTATGAAAAAATATTATAAAAGGTTTGACATGGCCATTAAACCCTCATGTTTAATCCTTAAAACTTATTATTGAATCTTCCCAAAAAATTGTTTTTGCATGTTGCACCAAGTTTAAGGTTCGCACATTGCTTGGAAAAAGATGCTTGCCACATGTCACATGTCACAAGACTTTCAAAGTTGCATATGTCATGTCACAAGATTTTGGAAGTTGCATATTACATATTCAAGTTCTATTTGTTCCCTACACTCCATAGCCCAAGCACAAGGCACCAGGTCTTGCTTGCATTCTCACATCTTGAATCAAGGAGTATTGAATCAATATATATCAAGTCTTATAAGAGAAGCTGAAATTATCATTAAGTGTATAACAAAATTACATTCACAGATATATACAAGCCATAGAAATAGCCTTGTGTATATTATCAGTTGAAAAAGTACCCATAATTTCAATGCATTATATGCAGCATTACATGTTCATCTATATAATGTACATCTAACTGTCTTATAAAATTATTACATGACATCATGAATTTATTTTAGTCTTCTTTTGTTCTTTTGAGGTCTTAAGTAATTCATCCATATCCATGTCTTCATTTAGTGGGTTCTCTTCAACAGTTGATGTTGTTTCAGCCCTTTCACGTCGAGTATGTCTGGTCTCATACCCATGACGTGGATGCTGCTATAAGGGGCCATCACCTACAAAAATAAAAAAATATTAAATTTATATGGCCAATTTTTAAATATCATTGAAGTAGTTCATTAATATTAAAAAAAAACTATGCAATGTAATTATTTACCTGGCCCTCTAGTCGGCACCATTGGAATGGTTTCCGGCCTGTTCACTTGATCTTCAGGTCAAGGAGGATCAACTATGACATTCTCTTCCATTGAAACATCAAAATTTATAAGTACAGAATTATTAAGTATATGATTAATATATAGACATTTTATACCACCGTGGGCCTCAGTCACAGGAAAATCTTGGGGTTGCACCTCAGTGGGATGGGTTTGTTGGGGAGCACCATGATCTTCTGGATGAATTGTACTATCAATGCTCTATTTTCCAATAATAATGGTTTCATTGACAGTGTTGCTCCCATTGTTAAAACAAGGTAAGACATTAAATTATGGAGGATATCAAACATTTATGTATTTTATAAGTAATGAAAGGTTAATGTGGACTGATTTCTATTTACCTTATCCTGCAAATTGGATCTTGGGGTCTGCCCCATGCTTTTCCTACGATCAACCAAGGATTTATAACTGTACTTGTAACTAAGTTGGAGATCTTCCTCCGTGGTTTCAGTTCCGAAGGCGTCACCCTGCATTGCATAAGCGTATGGTTTTTTAATGTTTTTGGTTGCAGTTACCTGAAATTTGTAAGGTGATACAGATAATAATCTTAAGTTGTTTGGGTACATACGATTCGTGACTGTAACTGCGAGTAGCCACGCTAGCCTAGATTGTGTTGGCCATGTTTGGTGATCCTTTCTTTGGTTTCCTTTGAAGTGTCAGGCAATGTATCATCAAAAATTTCAATTATGTTATATATAACCACACTTTTATTTAGATCTAAAGAAAAATAAAGATGGTATTGAAATCTAAATATTGTAATTTACCTTGGGGTACCAGTTATTTGTTGTCTTGATTTTTTCAGAATCTTCTCTTTTGCATCATCAATGATCGCCTTCCACTCCCTCTCTGGAATTGAGGGAGGATGCTCATACCTAGGATTTCCTACCAAGCTTCTTCTATAAACATCCCATGTATATTTTAAATATTCACCCACTGCAGAGGTGACCGCTTTTTTATTGAATGTGTCTACTCCAAAGAGGCCTTCAAGATAATCCATAAGTTCCTTTTTGAGTTGGAATTTTGGAAATTCCATCTCATGCTTAAGGTTGCCCCAAAAATCAACAAGGCCTTGCTCTCTAGGTGCCTATAAAAAAGGTCGTTTCCTACACAGAAAAAGATATGATCATTAATTTTAAATTAATAATCTAGATGATTTATGTATGACAAGGAAAACATTAAATGATTAAAATATGAATTAAAACTACCTGGGAGTCTTGATTGTTTTAATGGAAGTCCATTATCATCAACCAAAAATGTGCACAGAAGGGTCCCCGTGTTTGTCACACGTATAGCTCCAGGAAATGAAACCATCTCAACCACACCACCATGATCCTCATCTCTGACACCATCTCTAGACTCTGATCGAGGTGTGGATGTCTGGTGATGCATGTCATGGATCCTATCTAAATTAGATGTGGAATATGGAGAAGTAAATAGTACTCTAGCATCTATATGACCGCCCGCATCAGGACTCTGTAACGTCTCTGTAGCACCACTACTACCAACACCAGGTTGAACAGGCTCCAAAATTGTCTTTATAAAAAAGAAAATGTTTTTTCATGAGATAATGTAAAAGTTAAAGAACAAAGTATCATAATTGAACATATGAGTACATTAAAAAAAAACACTTTAAATTATGGCTATTACCTTATATGTGTTAATTTGTGACATAAGGAGTTTGATATTTTCTTTGACGTCGGGTGTTTGATCTGGACAATCTAAGAAGCTTGCAAGTTCCTTATTATCTTTAATGCTCTTTTTTTTTTATTAATACCATCGGATCAGCGGATGAATAAAACCCCCCCTCATCGATGAAATCATGATCAACATGGCCTACAGACTACATATAATTTCAACAAAAACAATGTTATTTCAATAAAATTGTATAAGAAAATAATAAAAATAACATAAAATGAAAGTGAAAAATGATAATCATTTACATGTTCAGCAGTTGGCCCTTTTCCACGATCATCCTTCCACATTATAATATAATTAGAACCCCCAAATATTTAAAAAAATGTTAATGATAACAAAAAACCAATGTTAAAGATAATATTTACAACAATGTTAAAGATAATAGAAAAATATAATGCAATAAGTAGAGGTTTCTTAAATAGGTCTTGCATAAGAACCTGCACACTATTAGTCAATGTTTCTATTCGATTCAAATGGCAATCCACTAATAACTCTTCCCAGGGAGATATATTTTTTATTGCACATAGGACAACCCGATTCTCTTCACGTCCCTCAAAAATGCAATTCGATTGTTTATTTGTTGTCTCAGGTCATGTGTTGTTTATAAACCCTGCGATATTGTCGGAAGCTTTAGGCCTTCCATAAATATAGATAGTCGCTCCCTTATTTTTATATGTGTTTATTAGTTGTATATAATTTGTGGCGAGTGCATATCTTCGCATACTTCGCATGTACCGGACCAGCCGCATCCAATCATTATAATTGTAACATGGTATGACATAGTCCATCAATTCAGTTGTTTTATTGTATTTTACAATTATTCCATCCATGG
The DNA here is from genome assembly GCA_032191745.1 of Picea mariana. Taxonomy (NCBI): domain Eukaryota; kingdom Viridiplantae; phylum Streptophyta; class Pinopsida; order Pinales; family Pinaceae; genus Picea; species Picea mariana. Next base: position 27,820 of record JASDQU010819826.1, read on the forward strand.
AAAATAGCCCCAAGCCATGCAGGGAGGATGGTGCAATGCAATATGTGATATTGTTGACAACGAAGTCAACATATATAGGAGGTAGTTCCTTAGGTAACCATTGTTCCACCATATTATTATACCTGAGTGGAAACTCTATGTATCCTATTCTCTCATCATCATAAGAGAATGATCCTCCTTCGGCAAGAAAAATTTTCATGCGTATACAAAATTGTATTCTGACTTTTTCTCCTCTAGTCCTTGTTTGCTTATCATATCTACTAGATGCAGTCACATTTTCGGCCTCTATTTGTCCTAAGATTTCCTCACTCTACGAAGAAATATCTGACAGGTGCATGTTTGGTTGTACCATTATTTGCATGTGTATGTGTTGTTAGTTAGTAGTCCATCATCATCCTAGTTCTAATTTATAAACTTTTTTTTCTATATTCAAAGTTCTAAATAAAAATTTTGTATCTTTAGTTTTGGATGCACAATTAGACTACGGTGAAATTACAAATATTAGTGGTCAACCACCTAATTTAATGCGATATCCCTCTTGATTTTGTACATATTAAGTACATATTAATGTGATAACACTAAGGACATGATAAATTTATCATATGGATCTAAGAAAAAAATAGTTGTAAGGTTGTTGTTTGTTGGATTTGTGAAAATTAGAATTATTATAAGAAATGTCCATTGAATATGAGGGTCAATGCTATAGATTAATAAATCCAACCACTAGTTGGTGTGTTGCAAATCATGGGTTCTTTAGTTGGCAATATGTCTAAGGCAAGCCAAAAGTAGAACTATACAAATTTTAGTTTTGTTCAATACAAGAGTAGAACTATATAGATATTAGTTTTGTTCAAGCCAAGAGTAGAACTATACAAATGTTAGTTTTGCTAAATCCAAGTTGAAGAATAAGTTAGTTATGGCGATGACTAACGCAATGTGCAATAGTGGTTGTTAAACTCAATGTGCAATTGAAATTGGTGCAATTTGTTTTCAGGGTAGTAAGATATAGTAGTTAGTTGACAAAGACATGTAGTTAGTTAGTTTTTATGCCCTCAGGAGCAATTGTCCAAGAGTCCCCGAAATGGTTTCGCATCTGAATTGCAACTGGACATAAAATAAATATCGAGACTCAGATTGAGGAACCTTCCACTCCGATGGATTACTGGGATAGGATTTCAGCTAGAGCACCCCTCACTCCCAGGTGCCATGCCTAGGAAGTTGCTTTACTCATTGATTCTGACAACTAGTGTTTTGTTTAGTTTGAAGCATTGCAACATTTGGATTAAGGGGTCCAATTTAAGAAACCATGCCTTGAGAGAGGATGGATAATTTTATCACCTATTCCATGCCTAAACAAGCTTGCAGCATCTCACAGAACTCAAAAATGTTGCTTCGTTAGTCTTTTATGCCCTGAACGGGAATTGGCCAAGAGTCCCCGAAATGGTTTGCGATGCGACCTGCAACTGGGCATAAAACAAAAACTGAGACTAATATTGAGGAACCATCATCTCTGTTGGATTCCTGGTATAGGATTTTCACTAGAGCACCCCTCACTCCCGGTTCCAATCCCTCGAAAGTTGTTTTCTTCATCGATTTCGATAACTAGTGCTTTGTTCAGTAAAAAGCAATGCAACATTTGGATTTAGGGGTCCAATTTATGAAACCATGCCTCGGGAGGGGATGGAAAATTTTCTCACCTATTCCATGCCTAAACAAGAATGTAAAAACTCATGGATCTAGAAAATGTCGCTCCATTAGGATTCTATGCCCCAAGGATGAATTGCCAAGAGTGGCCGAAATAGTTTGGGATGTGACTTGCAACTGGGCATAAAATGAAAACCGAGACTTGAATTAAGGAACCATCGACTCGCATGGATTCCTGGGATATTATTTCAGCTAGAGCACCCCTCACTCCTAGGTTCCATGCCTCAGAAGTTTCTTTACTCATTGATTTTGAGAACTAGTGTTTTTCTCAGTTAGAAGCAAACCAACATTTGGATTAAGGGGTCCAATTTATGAAACTGGGCCTCAAGAGAGGATGTAAAATATAGTCACCTAGTACATGCCTAAAAAATCTTGCATCATTTCATGGAACTCAAAAATGTTTCTTCGTTAGGTTTTTATGCCCTCGTGAGCAATTGGCTAAGAGTCCCCGAAATGGTTTTGGATGCGACTTGCAACCAGGCGTATAATGAATATCGAGACTCGGATTGAGGAAACTTTGACTCTAATGGATTCTTGGGATAGGATTTCATCTATATAACCCCTCACTAATGAGTTCCATGCCTCATAAGTTGCTTTAATCATTGATTTCAAGAACTAGTGTTTTTCTCAGTTTAAATCAATGCAACATTTGGATTAAGGGGCCAATTTATGAAACCATGCCTCATGAGTGAATGGATAATTTGGTCACCTAGTCCATGCCTAAACAATATTGCAGCATCTCATGGAACTCAAAAATGTTTCTATGTTAGTATTTGATGCCCTGAGCGGGAATTATCCAAGAGTCCCAGAAATGGTTTGGGATGCGACTTGCAACTAGGCATAAAATGAAAACCAAGACTTGGATTGAGGAACTGTTGTCTCTGTTGGATTCTTGGCATATAATTTTAGCTAAAGCACCCATCACTCTCAGTTCCAACCCCTCGGAAGTTGTTTTTTTCATCGATTTCGATCACTAGTGCTTTTCTCAGTAAGAAGCGATGCAACATTTGGATTTAGGGGTCCAATTGACAAAACCATGCCTCAGGAGAAGATTGACAATGTGGTCACCTAGTCCATGCCTAAAAAAGCATGCATAATCTCGTGGATCTAAAAAATGTTTCTTTGTTAGGCTTTTATGCCACAAGGAGGAATTTCCAAGAGTCCCTGAAATGGTTTGGGATGCGACTTGCAACTAGGCATAAAACTAAAACCAAGACTCGGATTGAGGAACCATCGACTCCAATGGATTCCTAGGATAGGATTTCATCTAGAGAACCCCTCACTCTCAGGTGCCATGCCTCAGAAGTTTATTTACTTATTGATTTAGAGAACTAGTGTTTTGTTCAGTTTGAAGCAAACCAACATTTGGATTAAGGGGTCCAATTTACAAAACCATTCCTCGAGAGCGTATGGAAAATATAGTCACCTAGTCCACACCTAGAAAATATTGTAGCATCTCATCGAACTTAAAAATGTTGCTCCGTTAGGTTTTTATGCCCTCGGGAGCAATTGGCCAAGATTCACCGAAACGGTTTGGGATGTGACCTGCAACTGGAAATATAATGAATATCAAGACTCCAATTGAATAACTGTAGACTCCAATGGATTCCTGGGATAGGATTTCATGTAACAACCCTTTCTTTACAACTACAAGAGAAGCAGAAGGTGATTTTTTTTTTTTTTAAAACAGGATGACAACATCAATTATAGCTAAACAACACATCCGACGGCGAGCACCACACTCACAGAACAGGAAACAGACAAATAGGACTCAACCCCCCTTATCACATCTTGCAACTGGTTAAAAACATGTGAAAATCAAGACAGAAATAAATGACTATAACGAACAATGCCAACAATGGGTAGCAGAGAATCCGGCCAAGTTATTATTCGCCTCTATCCAATAGGGAGCGCCAACATATGCCGTCCCCAGGTGATAGGCGCGACAATAAACCTAACGCAACATAACTTATCTGGAAAAGGGTCTCAAGATAAATTTGATGTGATAAGCACTAAAATAACTGATGGGAAGACTATGCCTACGCCCCCAAGCAACGGGTCGACAAGATACATGAAGAGATTTCTCAACAAATGCGCAATCATTTAAATGACTCGACGACAACCAAGAATTCCTAGAAGTCAAGCAAGAAGTCTAGGCATGAAGGGTAAACTAATGTAATGTTACTAATTTCATAAACGTTATCAAGTGTGAACTAATACAGAACTCAACAAAATCAACACGCTTGTCAGCACGGTACATGTCTATTAAATTAAGTGCACTACTCATCATTTAAAAGTGATCTTACGCAGCTTCAAATTCTAATCGAAAGTGTTATCTAAATTGAAAATTCATAATTAATCATTAAACACAGTTCTAAATTTAACGATTTAACAATATACAACAATACTAATAACATCAATATATAACACTGTTAATCTAATACTGCTAACAACATTATTATATCACACTATTAACACTATTAATATAAAACACTATAATTAAATTACTAACAACAATATACAATGTCGTTCTTTAATCCATTGGAAAAACACGTTGTCCTTGGGTTGTATTTTAAATTAGCAGTATGATACTTGGCATAATCAATTCACTACAAGCATGTTGGGTAAGACATTCAATATTAATTTCTAGTAATTTTGTTCATTCTATACTATAAGGTTACTGGCTATTAAAATACATAATTCATATAAAGGACTATCTCACATAATATGGTCACTGTCAAGCTGGCCCACTATCAATATTTAATGCCGAAATTTACAATCGTGTATTAATTAAGTGTTGTCAAGATTCAAGTGTTACTGTTATATCACAACCAGGGGAAATCTAACTCGCTGGCATAAGTGAATATGGAAATTTGTTGTATAAAGAAATAGAAGGATCATTGGAGCCAATACTCAATGGTTTGAGATTTATCTGTCATTGTTTTTTTAAAGATGTCCTTCAATAACATCTTCAATCACCACAACTTTTACAATTTTTATTCCATATAATAGTTTAATATTAATAATTGTTGTAATGGTAGATGGAATTGAAAATAGGATGAAATAATTTAACCTATAATCCCAACTGCAATATATTCAACGAGAAAAAAAATCCTTAATTTTGAAGCATGCATATATTTCGTTTTGGTGAAAAAGTTTCACGAGTTTAAAAGCAAGAATTCTATCGTTTAAACTGAACTTCCAGGTAAATTTTCAATCTAAGGAACACACTTAAAGTCATTTTCTGGAATCTATGAGTTGATTTACTATATTTCTTGTCTATAATTGGTAAAATTTGATAAATATACTATATCAAGGACAAAATTACAACCGTTGAGTGTACATTTCAAAATCATTGTGTAAAATAAAGGACAATGGCTACCAACAATAGAATAGCTATCCAGGAAGCTGTTAATAAAAATGTTGTCAATTAAAATGAAATTGGTGTGTAAAATAAATGACAATGGCTACCAACAGTACAATCGCTATCTAGGAAGTTGCTGAAAAAAATGTTGTCAATTAAAATGAAATCGCTGTGTAAAATAAAGGACAATGGATACCAACAGTAGAATCGCTATCCAGGAAGTTTCTCATAAAAATAATGTCAATTAAAATGAAATCGTTGTGTAAAATAAAGGACAATGGCTACCAACAACAGAATCACTATCCAGGAAGTTGTTGATAAAAATGTTGTCAATTAAAATGAAATTGTTGTGATCTGATGATGTGTGTGTATCATTACTATCAACAATAAAGCTTCCAATGACCATAAGATCGCAATCATGTACTAACAGTCAAGATATTATATTAATCAAGGCTATCTATGAAATGAACATGATCTACAATGTATGAAAAAATATGACTTTTTATGAAACAGTTTCCTATCTAACAACAAATAAAATATAAAACTAAAGATAAGATTATTAATAAAATAAATTGATCGTTGGGAAAGAAGAAGTGAATCACTTGTGTAAAAATGCCAAGAAGCACATTAAATACATAGGGATTAACAAGGTCATGATTCAACCACCCAAGGCGGGGATCTATCATTTAAAGCAGGAAAAAATTATCCAACCCACGTAGGGGATTAACATAAGGGAAATTGCAGTGCTTAGTGTTTATCAAATCAATGCAGTCAGAGGTTTATCCTAAGAAATTTGCTGAGTTTTAACTTAGTAATTCGTAGTCAGATCTCAGTGAATATTCTTATGGTTATCATAAGAATTCGATGTAACACAACGCAACCAATGACACAAATGCAGCCAACACATATATACAACAATCGCAGTCACACTAGAAGGTATTAAATTCATTGTATGACTCGGTGTAATAAAGGTTAATTTCGATGTCTAAGATGGTATAAATAAAGGGTAATTTTTCTCGGTAAAATCGACATCAATGTACTAAAACACAGAGCACATTCGCCCTCAACACAATAAATCGTAGAGAAATAAATTTCACGGTTGAAGGCTTGTAAAAAGTCGCAGGGAAAAATAGTTGAAGATGTTGTCAACAACGTTGGGTTCCATTAAATAAATAAAACAAATGCTAAGTTATCAAACTAAATTGCAATAAATAAAACATGGAGATAAGAAGGGTAAACAACTGGGCAACATCCTTC
>JASDQU010819827.1:940-13974 GCA_032191745.1 Picea mariana
TTAAGGGGTAATGAGCCAATATTAGGGCTTAATAGTTATACTTCGAGAAACTGGTGGATGAATTCCTTAAATGCAGCAATGACTACTCTGGAAAATATTGTTGGTCCATTCTTCAGTCCAAACGGCATGACTGTGTATTGGTAAGATCCCCATTCTGTCTCAAACGTGGTCTTGTATATGTCCTCCTATGCTATCTTAATCTGATGGTAGCCTGAGAATTCATCAGTGAATGAGTAAGCTTCATATCCTCCTACATTCTCTAACACCTCGTCCATGAACATTGTAGGGAATGGGTTGTGTAGGCATGCATCGTTCAACTTCCTCAAGTCGATGCATATCATGATCACTCCTTCTTTATTGTCCTATACTACCATCAGGCTTATCCATTCTAACTCTTCGACCAGTTCTATGATGTCAGCTTCGAGCATTCTATCAATCTTCTCTTTGACTTTTTGTTTATATATTCGGTTCAGTCTATATGGTCATTTTCTGATCGATCTTTCTTCTGGTATGAGTGGTATCTTCATCTCTCCTAATTCTCCTGCTATACCCTTCATCTCTATAAAGGTTGTAGGAAACAATTCATTGTATTTTCACAACAACTCTGTGATGATTTCCATTGTTTGCTCATCCCAATAATCTCCAATGCTTACCATTTTGGGATGCTCGACTGTCCCAATGTTGACTTTCTTTACTTTTATCGGTGCGGAAATGACTTCTGATTCTATGGGTGGGCCTTCTACATCTCTTTCTCCTTCTTCTTCTTCAATATGAATATCACACGGATCATCTTCAGCTGGTGCTTCCTCTTGCACATGATAGCATGACAGAAGTTCCTTAACTACCTGTTTATTTTGTTATTTCTCTTCTGTGATAACTTCTATATTTGGTTCTTTGATAAATATTACTCCTCTTATGTGTTTTAGAGCTCCATCTATGTTGGGGTTTTCATGTTCGAATGAAAATGTGAAGGTAAATTTTTGTTGCAATGTCGTCCATGTCGCAGTTCCTTTGCGCAACTCTTGGTCTGTATACCAGTTTGTGGGTATGCCCTCTAGAGTGTGTATGAAATGATGGGGCCATTCCTCTTAAGGTGTTATTTTCCATAGTGTTCTGCACTTATCCAAGTGTTATGATGGTGCCCCTTGTCCATCATACCCCTATTGTTTGTTGTTTTGTTGTTCTGCGCCGAACCTTATGCGCAGTAACCGCTTGCATTTGTAACAGTCTATAACTGCCTCCTTGTACACACCCCACCATCTTACAAGTGTGGCCTTTAGTGCTAAATAAAGTGTTAACAGTCTCTGGTTATCTAACACTACATCTTCATATTGTGCCAAGAATGTTTCCAAATCATTTATTCCATGGAAACTAGGTGGTTCTCTAATTTTTTTGCCTACCCATCGTACTGCACGGTATATTCTTGCACATCTTCTCATGGATATTTTTTGTAGACTTTGCTACCAGTTCTCTAAACCGATGTCTGAATCCGTCGCACATGAAGTGATGCTTCACCAACTGAGTACCCCATCTGCAGTTGGGTTTACGTAATCCTCATCGCACGCAGTTGTTCTGTACAACTAGCCAATTTCCTCTAAGTCTAGGCAAGTGGGTTCTACAAATGTCTCTCCTTCTGATGGGTCTAATGGTGTGATGACCCTGAATTCTCCTGACTCCAATGTATTTTTCTAGTCTTCAAATTAATTATGGCCTGGTTTTTAAATTCCCAATATAGACCAAGCAATTTCAGGTAAGGTGTTGTGCCATCCACTATTTCAATAACTTCAAAATATTCTTTAGTGCACACTCCATCTAGGTCGACTATCACTCCTTTCAGTCTACCTATTGGTAAGACTATGTGTTGGTTTGCTAGTTTCAATTGAACAAGTGAATATCCTAATGTAGGTTATCCCATGCATTGCCATGTTTTCTTTGGTAATACATTAACTTCGGATCCTAGATCAAGTATAATGTCTCCCATATTGAAATATTCGATGTTAACATTCAGTCTAAACTCCATACGTGTTCTTCTTCTTGTGTGTAGGTGATTAACTGTTTTTGGTTCTAGATTTTCTTCCATCCCATTGCTACATTTTTCTAGTATGTTTTGCATTGTTTTCACAAATGATGGGTCACCTAATATCTTTACACATTATTGCAAAAATCATTTGATGGTACTTACTTGTCCCATGGGTTGCATCCCGTTGGTATGATCCAATGATGTAGGCATCTCGTATTCTGGTGCTTCCTTTTTATGCTGCGCAGTTGAATTTGACATTATGTCCTCCTTTTGAAATTCTTGTTTGGCTTATTTAAAGATCTTCTTTTCCTTCTGTTCGTCGAACTGCTTCCTTGGTTCCATGTTCTTCTTTACCCATTGATTCTATGTTGGTTCTTGTTGAACTGTGTCTGTTCTTGTTTTAGCTCCCCCACGGGTAACTATGTTGATGTTTCATCCTTCATCCCTAGCTTCCACTGAAATCCACTGAACATTCTAGTTGTTGTGGTTCCTCTTTTCTTGAATATTTACTAGTAGTGTTGGACATTCCTCTGTATCGTGGTTTGATGTGTGACAATACATGAAAGTTTCTTGTGGAAGAGAACATTCTCTTGCATAATGTCCCAGTCGCTAACAATTGTGACATGTGATTGGTCCTCTACCTCGTCTGAAACCTCCTCTGGCTCGTCCTGCGCCTCTGTATCCTGCTCGGTATCCTCGTGGTGCATTATACTGAGGTGACTAATTGTATTGTGCGGTATTTTACTGGGGTTGTGCCGTATTGTACTACAGCTACGCGTTGTTGTATGTTTGTTGCGCAGTATTATACTATTACTGCGCAGTGTTGTATGGAGCTGGAACTTGATTAAACTGTGGTGTTGCTTTCCCAGTCATCATTTCTGCCTATACTTTATATGAATTTGATGTCCTTTCTCGCATCAACTCCATAGTTCTACAATCTTTGTCGTTGTGGCCCACTGACTTGCAAACGGTGCAATATGAGCTCTTTGGAACTGTTTCATATTTCTGCATCATCGTCCATTGATAAGGATCATGACCTAGTTTCTTGTATATTTCACACCATAGTCCTCTTGGTGGTAATGGATTTGGCATTCCTTCTGCCATGTACTATGCGAACGTTGGACATTCTTTCTTGTGGTGTCCTTCTGTCATGCATGTGGTACACCAAACGACTTCTCGTTTTTCCTTGTTTTTATTCTGGTTCAACTGAAATGTTAGATTCTTCAAATCCTCCTTCAGTTCTTCGATAGTTGGGTCTGTATGTTGGTATTGGTTCTCTTCCAGTTGCAGGGTTGCCTACAGATCCTCTGCCTACGTTTGAAATTTCTGTTTTCATAAAGGGTATTTCAAATGTGGGAGTAATGAGTTGACAAACAAGTGTCGATGTTGCATATCGGCCATGAGATATTTTATCTTTCCCTTTAGTCACTTGAATCACTGATCAATCTCCCATACAGACTCTCCTAGTTTCTGTCTGATTTCGATCATCTCATTCATGTATTGATCCTCAAAAAACAGCTTCTGGAACTCATTTATCAATAGTTTCTTGATGTCATCCCAGGGGCACTGTTTGTGTCTAGACTCATGTACCAGTCTCGTGTGTGGTATCTGAGTGTAATTGCTAGTTGCCCATGTTTAATATCTTCATCAATAATTTTTTTTTCTTCCTAGATACTTCCACAAATGAACAAATGTTTCTCAGGGTCTTTTGTTGCTTCTCCCCAGAATTCTGGTAACCTGATGGTGGGATCGTGTCTGGCCATCTTGAATGTTGAACTACTACCTCTGTGCGGTGTAGATACCTGACTAGTGATACCTGAAATGGCTCCTCCAGTTGTTTCTCCTTGTGTAGATGTACTTCCTGCTATCGGACTTCCTCCAAACTTCGGTTTTCTAAATGGTGGTGTTCTCTTTGGTGTATTAGTCGCACATGGGATTATGGGTTCCACACTGACATTACTATGGATAGGATGGTTGCCTTATCTTCCCATTCTTGGGCCTTTCGTCTTCCTCTCATATGTTGCACATAGGATTTCCTCAATCTACTCCACAACCCCGAGATCCTCTACCTCTTCCTCATCACTCGCCAAGCCTTCCCTCGCGGCTATGGCTCTCTTATTAGTATTCAACTTGTATTGGTAGGATACTCTACTACGTGTCTTTCCTGTTGACGCCAAGATCCACTTGATCTAGTCATCGTCCATCATGATTGGGTCCAAGGGTTCCTCCTCCTTCTTTCCTTTATAATTACCTCCTTCCATTTCTCCTTCATCTACCAGTGCTTCCCACCTTCCCCCATGCACACAGGGAAGTTTAGTTGTCTGATCCCATTGTCATTACACATTTGTTATATAGCAGTATCTTAATAGAAGTATACAATGATCGAATCTACCTTCCTCAAGGTCCGCATAGAAATTGTTTCTCCGCTGTGCTGCATGACTTCATTGTGTCAACTGCAAACTCTGTTATGAAGCCTGGCACAATATTGTCAAGCCAAAAGTTTACTGCGCGGGCGAATCTGTTGTTCACCTGTTGTAACTGCTCAATTTGTACTGGAGTCCAATCTAACTGTCGAATCTGGTTCGGCGTGTGGTTATCCTTCAATATTAGTATCCACTCCTACAGTAGATACAGAAAATCACAGAAAAAGACTTCGTTCAAATCAGTAAACACGTATTTATTAAGATATTTGTGAGGTGTTATTCTAGAGTTTCTATTGTCTTTCTGTGAAAAATATAGATCTTTTTTTCTCAACCAACTTTTGATATTTGCCTTTGTGGGGTTCCACAGTCTCAACATTCCCCTCTAATGGCTCATCAGTCTCTTCCCTAACCCTCTCTTAATCTGCCTCCAAAAAATCTTCTACAAATCTTCTCTACTCAATCCTCTCTTGTTCCTACCCATGGCAATGAAACCATTTGTTGGTTATATATTCTCCTATATTGTCTGATTTGTTGACCCAGGGTTCATGTCTTTTGGGTTTCCAACAAAGCCTCTAAAACTATCGGCCCTCCTGGTAAACCAGAAGGCAACACAGCACACAGAATGCATTGTGCAGTCTCATCCGAGATAGCTTTAATGGGTGGCTGCAAGACTCAGGTGTTTACAGTCGTGGATTGAGTATGAAATATGAGATCTCTACCATTGAACCATTAATAGAATTGGTAAATGCAACCTAATATTATTCATGACTATGCAGTAACTTTAGTAGCTTATTACCTTAATAGTGCAACCATATTCCATAAGTAATGTAGTAACTCATTCATTCATTAAGCACAACAAATTGCTACTAAAAAGAGAATAAAGATATGCATGCATTCATCACATTACACATAGATTACCATGGTTCACCCCCTCCTGAGCTACGTCCACAAAGATTTGGCTCTTGGCTCTTTTATTATGGTAGTTTTGCATCTACAGTGTCGTGCGCTTACAACTCTCCTTAGATAGGTAAGATATATATGAGGCGAACTAGATCGCACTAGGCTCCTCAGCCTATGATCTAATCCTCAAGATCTACCATCTCTTCTCTCCTCTAGCTCAACATCTTACAAAATATTTCATACAACAAAATGTAAACCCGAATACTAACTTACTTGGAACAACTACAAAATCCGTAACTCATCAACTAGAAAGCACAACAACCACCCTATAACACCTCAGCATCGGTATTTATACAGCTTTGGCTCTCCATCCATTACAATACATTACCAAAACCCTAACCCTACTGAAGTTAGGTTTTCCTCTCATGTGCGCGTGTTGTTCTTCCTTCCAGTTGTCGCTTTCCTTGTGCACGCTTTCTTGCATGCATGCATGTTGTGTTTCCTTCCAATTGTTGCTTCGCTCTTTGCATGCTTCCTTTCTTCACGATCATCCTTCTTTCTACTCTAGCATGTTGCCAACATCGAGCCACTAGGAGGAGAAATGGTTCTATAATTGAGAAGAACACCCAAGGAGATGGATTTGAGAGCATAACGAAGGTAGGAAAAAGAGTTTGTAGTATTCATTGAGGCCACAGAATCATAGGAAATTCCATAGTGAGTGCCCCCATTTATTTGTACTTGTTATTCATAACTGGAGAAAAGAGAGCAAAGAAAAAGAAAAGATAATAATTAACTAGTATGTGATCTAAGGAAATAAACTTCAAAAATTTAATATTTCATAATAGTTTAAGATTTGTTGTGATGAACTTTTCCACTGGAATATCCATGACATTTTACAAATCAAAGAATAAATTTAGTTTCTAGCTATTAAATGTGAAGGTAAATACTAAGCAATTGTTTTATAGTTTGTACTACGTTAGGGACCTAACCTCCCTAACCCCTCACGTAGGTAGAATAATATAATTCCATGTAATAAAGGCCTATATTAATAAGGCCTAGCAATAAGGAAGAAAAATTCAAATGTAAGAAGACCTAATAGAAGCTTTCGCTTCTAGATGGATCTTACTCTAGATTGTTCTTTTGGATAGATAGATTTAGTACAAATAGAAGTAGAGGGTATGATAAGTCTTGTCTTGGATATTATTGTAATAGAGCTCTGCTCTCTTGGAGGTTTCCCCCTCGAAGAGGCAAGTGAACATTGCTATAAGTAATCAAAGTGCTCTTTCTAGTGTTATTTTGGTATTATTCTAGTATTGTTCTGGTTATATCATTGTCTCTCTGCCATTTCTAGCTAAATATTTATGTTTTGCATACTATTTTATATCTAGAATATTACAAGTGGTATCAGAGCACCTTCCTTGGAAGAAAATTGTGGGTTAAATTTTTTCAGGGTAGAGACGTATTCTAGCATCTTAAAGCTACAAAGATCTGTCGTTACACACATAAACCCATGGTCGGGGATTCATACACGCAATAAATACAAGTGGTACTCAACTGCACATTTGTTGGCCACCCTTGTAACCCCTGTTGGTACACCTTCGAGTGGTAGCACATCAGACAGTACATGTATATGGATCAGCCTAGATTTCCTGAATCCCTCCATAGATAAACCGATCGATTTCCTGACTACTATAGTGCCACCGAGAACAACACTCAGGAAGATACTCTCTAGTACCTAGGTAGTCGGGTAGTACATTTAAGGGCACGGTCTAGCCTCCTTAGTTGGTGCCCTAAGATATTGGGCCGATTACTACTGCTAGACCCCGCATGTATATCAGAGAGCTATAGCACAAGGAAAACCCTTGTCTGTAGAAACTCTGAATATCCTACCCCTGGGGACAGAAACAAAAAAAAACATAGAAGAGACAACATCTCTTTCTGCACAAATGTGCCTTCTGCATTCTAGTTACGAAATTACTACACAATTCTTCCTTTTAAGCATTTGGGAATTTCTTCACTACAGTATTATTCAGGACGGAGTATAACTCCGCAGGGGTAAAAAAAATAAAAAGAGTATAGTGGTCTCGTCGGCACACTTATTTAGGACTTATCCCACTGGGTTCCTCTCTTCACCCCAATTCCAGTGATACCTCTCATTTTTAACTCAATTTTTTTGTGGACACAACCCGTCTCTGACACCCTTATTTGGATCATATCCCTTTGGATCCCTCTTTCTCCTTGGTCCAAACGAATACCACACGAGCCCAAGAACTCAATTCCTTGATTGTTGACAACCATCAACACAAGGATGACATCAAGCATCTCACTGCCAACATTAGCTCCATCAATTCAAATAGTGAGATCCTCAAGGACCAATGCTCCCACGTCAAATACCTCCAGGAACAATGTTCCTACATCAACGACCTCAAAGACCACTTCCTCGGCCATTCCCATAACCCTCCCTCTTCTGAACAATCATCTTATCAGGATGACCATTAATCTTCCCATTACTAAGGCCCTCATACTACCCACTTTTCCTGAGACCTCTGCCCTCCTATAATTAAGGTGAACAAATTTGATGGATCAGATCTTACAGGATGGGTCACCCAAATGGAACATTATTTCTCTTTGCATGGCATTACTGATGATTTATCCAAGCTTCGTTATGGTATCTTATATCTGGATCTGGAATGACGATAATGGTGGAAATGGAGAAAAAAGGCACGCCAAGGGTATGTTTCTTGGACACAGTTTGTGGCCAAAATTTATGACTTCTTTGACTCTGACACCCACCATTTAGGACGATTGACCAAGTTAAATTAGTTTGAGACAGTGGAATACTTTATTTCCGCATTTGAGCACTTGGCTTTCAAAATGGAGGGCATGTCAGATGATTTCTTTGGGGAATGTTTTATCAATGGCCTCAAAGATGAAATTTGTGCCCATGTTCTCATGGCATGCCCCCAAACTTGGTTGGAAGCTACTCAACGATCCAAGGAAGCCCAACAGATTGTCTCCTCCCAAACCCGCAAACCCTCCTTTCCTTCTTGCCCTAAACCTACCCATTTTTCTCCTCCTTCAACTCCCCTCAAGATCCAAAAATTAACTAGGGCTCAAATGGTTGAACATCAACTCAAGGGTCTTTGTTATAATTGTGACGACAAATATTTTCCCAGGCACAAGTGTAAGGAACAAAATACTTTTATGGTTGTGATTGAGGATATTTCTGAAGAAGACTTAGTTGTTCCACCTGTGTAGGAACTACCCCCACCATCTGACCTCACCCCACCCTCTGACAAATATTTTCTCGGGCACAAGTGTAAGGAACAAAATATTTTTATGGTTGTGACTGGGGATCTTTCTGAAGAAGACTTAGTTGTTCCACTTGTGTAGGAACTACCCCCACCATCTGACCTCACCCCACCCTCTGACCCACCCGAAGTTGACTCACTGATTTCACTTAATGCCCTCACTATCTTCTCTGCTCCCCAGACTCTCAAATTAATTGGTTACATAAAAAATCGTAAATTCAACATCCTTGTGGAAAGTAGTAGCACCCATAACTTTATTCATCGCCACATTTCCCAAGAAATCAATTGTTACATCTGTGTCATTAATAATTTTCATATCATGATTGCCAATGGTGGTTCCACGAAATGTGGGGGACGATGTGAAAATGTGCGACTCCAAATTGGTCAGTATCACCTGAAATCCCATATGTTTTCTATAGACATGGGTGGTTGTGACATTTTTCTTGGTTCCAAGTGGTTACACACTCTAGGCCCCATTCTCATGGATTTTAAGGACTTAACCATGCAATTCCAACAAGAGGGACAATAGTAACAGTTCCAAGGCATCACCTCATTCTCCCCTGAGATCATCAGTTCCCATCGCATGGAAAAGCTACTCAAAAAAGGTCATTCAGGAATTATAGCCCAACTACACTCCATTCATGTCGTTGAGACACCTTCAGTGCATCTTGAATTCCAATCTATCCTCTCCCACCACCAAGTTGTTTTTACCACCCCCAAAAACTTCCCCCTTCCCATGACAGCCATGATCATTCCATCCCTCTCATCCCGGGAAGTCTTCCCCCCAATGTTCATCCTTATTGTCATCCCTTTGCCCAGAAGAATGAAATTGAAAAAATTGTTCATGAATTACTAGAATTCGGTGTTATCCATCCCAGTACTATCCCCTATTCTTTCCATGTGGTCATGGTACTCAAGAAAGAAGGTATTTTGTGCATGTGTCTTGATTTTCGCGTCCTCAACAAACTCACAATCAAAGACAAATTCCCCATTCCTTTCATTGATAACCTCTTGGAGGAATTGAGTGGTGCTCAATAGTTCACCAAATTGGATCTACGTTCTGGTACCACCAGATCCATATGAAATAAGAAGACATCCCCAAGACTTCCTTTCGCACTCATGAGGGTCATTATGAATTCTTGGTAATGCCCTTTGGATTGTGTAATGCTCCTTCCACTTTCCAAAGTCTTATGAATCATGTCTTCCATCCTTTTCTTCATCATTTTTTCTTAGTTTTCTTTGATGATATTCTCATTTATAGTAAAACTTGGTTATCCCATCTCTCCCATGTGAAAAAATTTCTCCATCTACTCTCTCAACACCAACATTTCCTCAAACAATCTAAATGTTCCTTTGGTGCCTAATAAGTGGAATACCTAGGTCATATTGTCGGCAAGGATGGTGTCTGAGTGGATCCTAAGAAAATTGAATCTATGCAATATTTTCCTTTCCCTATAACTCTTAAGATCTTTCGTGGTTTCCTGGGTTTAACGAGCTATTATAGGAAGTTTTTTTGAAATTATGGAAAGATTGCAGCTCCTCTCACTTCCCTCCTTAAAAAGAATGCTTTCACTCGGACTTCAGTTGCAGATCATGCCTTCCAAGCCTTAAAATATGTTATGTGCTTGACCCATGTCCTAACACTCTGAGACTTCACAAAGAGATTCGTATTTTAATGTGATGCTTCTAAGAAAGGAATTGGAGTTGTCCTTATGCAAGACGGCGGACCCTTGGCTTTCACTAGCAAACAACTTTCAGAACAATATTTGGGCCAATCCATTTATGAAAAGGAAATGTTAGCTATTCTACATGTTGTGGATATCTAGCATCCTTATTTATTAGGTCAACGATTCCAAATCAAAACTGATCATTAGAGTCTCAAGTATTTCCTGGAACAACGAATTTCATCCCTGACACAACAAAAATGGGTGACCAAGCTATTTGGCTATGATTATGAGATCATTTACAAGAAGTGAAAGGAAAATGTAGTGGTTGATTCTATTTCTTGAAAATATGAAGAAGACAGGTCCCTTTTCTCTTCCTCCTTCATTGTACCAGATTGGCTCCAAGTTGTTTGTCAAGAATGGTTGCAAGACCCCAAAACTTCTAGCATGCTCCACCAATTGCAACACAATTCTTTAGTCTCTCCAAGGTACTCTTGGCATAATGAAAAGCTTCTCTACAAAGGTCGTTTGTATTTATGAAAGAAATCCCAAATTAAATCCACAGTGATTTTTGAGCTTTATGCCTCACCCATAGCCATGCATTCAGGATTTACCAAAACCTATGAAAGGGGCAAACGTTATTTTTTCTGGGAGGGTATGAAACAGAACATCTGCACTTTTGTGGCTGAATGTGAGGTCTGTCAACGCAAGAAGGGAAAAAATTTCAAAGCTTCGGGAACACTCCAACCGCTTCTGATTCGCCCTGCTATTTGGCGAGATATTTCTATGGACTTCATTGTATGCTTACCTAAATTGGGCAATAAGTCAGTCATCATGGTGGTCGTCGATCGTCTCTCCAAATATGCTCATTTTTTTTCTCTTCAACACCCATTCACAACCGCCATAATGGCTCAAATATTCATCGATAATATCTTCAAGCTTCATGGCATGCCTAATTCTATTGTCTCTGACAGAGAACCCACTTTCACTAGCAATTTTTGGTAAGAATTGTTCAAGCTGCAGGGCACTCAATTGCATCTCAGCAATGCCTATCACCCCCGGGCGGATGGCCAGACTGAAGTTGTCAACAAGTGTTTGGAAACATATTTGAGATGTTTTTCATCTAAGCAAAAAAATAGGTGGGCTCAATGGTTACCCCTAGTTGAATGGTGGTACAACACCTCTTACCATACAACTACTTGCATGACTCCTTTTGAAGCAATCTATGGCCAAAAGCCTCCATTAGTTCTCTCCTATATGTCAGGGGTCTCAAAGGTTCAGGAGGTCGACACAAATATTACAGTCCATGAGGCTATTCTTCGTGCCCTCAAAGCCAATTTGGTCATGACTCAAAATCGCATGAAGAAACAAGCAGATCAAGGTCATTCTGAACACCATTTTTTTGAAGGGGGCCAGGTATTTCTTTAACTACAACCTTATAAGCATAATTCACTCAAATATCAACACTGTTAGAAAATTGCGCCCAAATTTTATGGTCCTTATACAATGCTCAAGTGTGTGGGGTCAGTGGCCTATCGGTTAACTCTACCAAGTCAGTCAAAGCTCCATCATTTTTTTCATGTTTGTTGCTTAAAGAAGGTGATTGGAACTAAGTGCCAAACTCAAACTAGTCTCCCCGAGTTGGATGAAGAAGGTTCCATATGGTTGTAGCCACAAGGAGTCTTGGCCCAGAGAAAGCATCGTCTCTGTCAGTGCACAATCCATGAAGTTTTAGTCCAATGGAAAGATACCCCTCCAGAAGATGCCACCTGGGAGCCGACCACCATTCTACAACAATTCCCTCATCTGAAGCCTTGAGGACATGGATGTTCTTCAAGGGGGAGGGCATGTTAGGGACCTAACCTCCCTAACCCCTCACGTAGGTAGAATAATATAATTTCATGTAATAAAGGTCAATATTAATAAGGCCTAGCAATAAGGAAAAATAAGTCAAATGTAAGAAGATATAATAGAAGTTTCTGCTTCTAGAAGGATCTTCCTCTAGATTGTTCTTTTGTATAGATAGATTTAGTAGAAATAGAAGTAGAGGGTATGAGAAATATTGTCTTGAATATTATTGTAATAGAGCTCTGCTTTGTTGGAGGTTGCCCCCTCGAAGAGGCAAGTAAACATTGTTATCAGTAATCAAAGTGTTCTTTTTGGTGTTATTATGGTATTGTCCTGATTATATCATTATTTCTCTACCATTTCTAGCTAAATATTTATGTTCTGCATACTATTTTATATCTGGAATATTACATACTATATGCCTTCAACTATATTACTGCTACAACAACATGAACTCAAAATGATACCTTTTAGCATACAAGTGTGTAGCATTAGCCCACATGAAGAATCATAGCACCTTGTAGTGGAATGAGAGAGTGCAATACAATGTGTAGCAACAAGCCTATAGTGACCCATAGCATAGATCTCTAGATTAATATATATATTTAAGAAATAAAAAATATATATAATATTTATAAGAAATATATATATATAAAAGAAATAAAAAATATATATATTTCTTATAAATATTATGTATTTTTTAAATTTACATATACACCTTATTTATTGGATGAATATAATAACATCTCTATCATATTAAATATTACACAATATAATGTAATAAAACATTTAATATATACCCTCAATATCACTTCTTTAATTTATTTTCTCCAAGCTCATTTTAAAATCAATTTCAACCCATGTTTAA
>JASDQU010819828.1:0-12052 GCA_032191745.1 Picea mariana
TCGTGATCCCTGATGTCGATCTCCTCAACTCTTCCACTTGTCAAAACTCGAAATGCCAATATGCCAAATATCTGATCACGTTCTGCTCCTATATCAGTTTTTTCGCCTTTTCAGGGTTCCGGACTTCGCGATTTTGCGAATCCTGTTGCCGAGGTTCTTAACCTTTTCACCTCTTGAAACCCAAATTGCCAATATTCCCAAAATGATTGGTCGTGTCCTTCTACACAGATGTATCACATTTCGCGACTTCAGTAGTTCTGAAACAAGGAATCCCAACCTCTTGTCTTCACAACTGCTGAAATGTTGAAACCCAAAACGTTCATCAAACGACTAGCTTCTATCGGAACTTTTCACCTTTTCGGGGTTTCGGACTTCGCGATTTCACGAGTCATGATGTAAAGTCTTCGGTTCTCTAACCTCTACAAATATTGAACTCCAAAACAATATCTCCAACAGGATCAACAGCTATAAGCCTCCCCTCGATCCGACAACCCTTGTAATTTCGGACTTTCGGGTACCGGTAGTCTAAGACTCTCGATCCCAGAACACTATCCTCTCGGGTTCTCGGTATTCCAAATCTTGATTTTCCAAAATCCTGAAAATCACATCAAGCTCTGTTGCGACTTGCAACTTCGGGTCTTTCACTCCACTATGTCCCGATCACTTGTCCTCAGGACCTCTGAAATGCCAAACTCCGAAATTCTGAAACGCTGAAATTTTGCTCTTCGCCTTCATACACGATAATCCACTTCGTGCTTCAGGAGTTCGAATTACCAATGGTTTCGTCCACACTTCTGAATTACAACTCTTGAAATGTCAAAATGATCTCTATGGTCCAATGATCGAAATCAACGGTCCACGTTGTCTCCTGCCTCCTGAAGGATGAATTCCTTCAATCGTTTAACTTCCCCCACAGCTCTCCTAGATCCTACAGTCCTCGTGATTTCGGGAGTTGTCCTCGAAGAATTCTGACCGCTCGATTTCCTCCTTGACAGCTCCCTCAAAATGAACCAGTGTTCTTATACTGGAACTCAAATCTTGCAAAATTAATTTGACTCTCTCCTTTGAACACTTCAAAGGCGTTAACCCTTCTGAGCTTTCCTCTGACAACTTCAAGTCATAGAAGAATTCCTGCATGCACTCCTTGCAGAAATATGTCAAATACTTCTGGGTTTTTTATCTCCTCGACTCTGTTCACTTCCCACAGCAACAGTCCTTCAACTCTCTTTTTGTTGATAAGTCCTAAGACTTCCAATTCCTACGCACTCCTTGCACGACTTCCTGTGCTACTCCTACAATTTTATCAGAATGAGAACAACGACATCCCTCCTGAGATTTCAGAGATAAATTCTGAACCTGGTCAATGCACACCTTGCGGACGCTTCACTGCACTTCTTGCATGAACTCTCACTTAGGAAGAGAAACAATTGAAACTCATTCTCTTTCTCTCTCAAAATTTAAACATTCTACATGAAAACATACATTTACATATAGCATAATAACAAATGCATGACAGAGAGAGTGAGAAACTGTAAACAGACCATTCAACATGTGTACACAGAAAACATCATAACACCATGAGTCTGAATCAAAGCTTTATATATTAATTCAAGCTTCTGTACATTGGTCTCCTCTACAACTCTCCTGCTATAGCTCTCCTCTTCTCTATGCTAATGCTACAAAATGATCTCATTCTGATTTCCATAATGATACAAAGATGAGGGTGTCTATGGTCATTTTCCCTCCTGTTCCTAAAACTTTCTAATATGGAATTTAAATCTACCTACTTTCATTAACTATGCATAAATGCCTCTACCTCCTATAGATGAGAGCGAATCACTCATGATCTGTTTACAATACGGAAGTACGCTTCCCTTTAACCATTACATTAATGCTTCAAAACATTTCCAAAACATGTAAAATGTGTGTTGCACTTTCCAGCTGTCTTCTGCCTTCATGCTCGCTTGGTTGGCTGCTTGCAATGCTCCTGCATATGCATGGGAAAAACAAATGGTTTACATTTAGTTCACTCCTATAACAAAGCAATCCATTCTTCCACCAACAAATCTNTGAGAGGAGGTGGTTGAAACCTCTCCTCACTCATTAAGCATAAAGTATGGATGATCTGGAAAGCTGTCTGCCCGAGAAGGTCTTATGTACCGTTTTTTCCAAAGACGCCATGCCGAGTCCTCGACTAGCCAGAGAGGTCTGCACACGCTAACTCGGCACTTAATGACTCATCTACTCCCCTTGCAAGAGCCATGCGCAGTTAAGGTGGAGTCTGACAA
Source organism: Picea mariana (assembly GCA_032191745.1). Classification (NCBI taxonomy): domain Eukaryota; kingdom Viridiplantae; phylum Streptophyta; class Pinopsida; order Pinales; family Pinaceae; genus Picea; species Picea mariana. The sequence continues at coordinate 2,289 of JASDQU010819828.1, forward strand.
AGAATATCTGTCCGAGTTTGACTGAAGGGACACCACGCCTTGGATGACTGAGCACACCTTTGTTAGGCGAATTTTTCTGAGTATATAGACTCAGTCTTTGTACTTTGTAATGGATCGATGGTTGAGCAAGGCTCCCGGTTGTAAAACTTTAATGAAGCACTGTTATTCTGGTTATGCATGGACTCTTGAGATTTCTTGCCTTATGAATGTTAGTTTCTTTCACGTCTTTGTTTACACTGTGTTAGAACAACTCGGAATTGCAGGATCCAGTCAAGTTGTAACTGTTATAGGATGATGTAGGTTGGATCATTGTAACAGTTGCATTGTTTCTAATCAGTCCCTGTGATTTTCTTAGCGTTGAACGACTTGGAATTGGAGGATCTAGTCAAGTCCCCCTTTCAGTCTCTTGAAGACTTGAACCAAGAGGATCTTGCATTCATAGTTTTTCTTCTACAAACTGCTGAAAGGCCTGTTGCATGAGGTAGTTTTCTCACTCCTCTCACCAAGTCTTCAACCTGCTCATCTTTAAATCAACTCACTGACTGAAGTTAGATCAAGACCTCCTTTGTTCCTTACATACCAGACTCAGTTCCTGAGTTGGAGCGATATATTCCCGAGTCTCTACCCATTTGATCACCCATTAAAACTATCGTGACATAAAATTGATGGGCGTTGGGCTCTTCTCCTGCAAGCAATCCAGGAGTGACTTCTGATGGTAACACACAACTATTTGAAAACAAAAAAGGACACTGTGAGAACAATTTCAAAGGTTTGGAAGAAATTGAACTTCCTCTTAATACAACATTCTAATTAAATGAACCTACTTATTTCTTCTAATAAAAAGTTTCCCACTAATATAAAATTTCAATTAAAAGGTCAAAGGGTCAATCCATGAAGATGGGTAACACTTTTTGGCAAGGTAGGGTGAGGAAAATGGTTTTTCTAAACCCTCTATTGAGGTATTTTTGGGTATATCAACCTTAGTGTTCCCATGACCATGCCTCTAATATTTCCTTAAATCTACACTACACCAATATAAAATACTTGTGTGGACATCTAATCATCAACACTTCATGGATATTTAAACATAAATCTTACTAGACACAAAAATTGGATGATAAGATCTTTCGTGCATGATTGGATCATGAAACAACCAAATATCAGTGTCCATTGATCTCCAATATCATAAATAAACCAACGGTGGATGATAGAGATTTGTTGGGTTATATTGAAGTGGTCTACTATGAAAAACATGTAGTCATGGCCTCTATGAGACATAGAAAACCTCCAACGAAGTCCATGGAGATGCTCATTCTATGTAATAAGATGATATATGAATGAGAGGTAGTTGAATTATTCTTCAACCATGTTTAGGTACATTTTGGATTGCCAAGATCCATCATATGTAGTTGATATATCAATTTCCTGGGTAGATTATGGATAGTGCTTTGGGAGAAAATGGATACCAAGCTAAGATATTTCATTGTATTCCATCCCTAGATTGATGGACAAATAGAGGTTGTCAACTAGACATTGGTACAATTTTTGAGAGGTTACAATAGAAAAAATATGAAGACATGGGACGAACAACTGGTTTACATTCAGTTTACTCCTATAACAAAGCACTCCATTCTTCCACCAACAAATCTCCTTTCGATACGTGTTTTTCTTACTTACCTCCTTCATTATTTTGGCATTGTGTGTATATATAAAAGGATGAAGGAGAGATATAAGTAGATGAAAAGAAGGTGAGCACATTTTTGTACAAAATAAGATAGATACATCTGAAGGTACATGAGCATCTTCAGAAGAGATAATAGTAATATAAATTTAGACATGACTAGAATAGAGAGGATCATAAGTTTCATATTGGAGACAAGGTGTGGATTTACCTCCATAAGGAGTGATGGCATGGAGCAATGAAGAAACTCAAACCCCTTAGATACATATCATTTGACATCATTTAGTAGGTGAATGTGAATCTCTTTAGGTTGGTACTTCCTCCTTATATGTAGATTAGTTTAGTGGTGAATGTGGAGTACTTTAAGTTATCCAAACCTTCCATGTTGGATGAAAAAGAGGATCATCAAGTTCTCCCTACTATTGGATACTTTGCACAACATGCTCTAGAATAAGTGAAAGAATATATGATTCTACAATGTAAGGAATGGGTAACTCATAGAGGATGGAAAGAGATCTAGTAGAATGGTCTCAAAGGACAGACTCAAAGGAAGGTAAAACAAAATGAGAGGAACTAGATTGCAAGAAAGTTATGTCACCTATGCTTGGAATTTTTTAGGAACCAAAAGCTTCCCAATGGGAAGGTGTGATCTAAATTGGATATGCACAAAGATAATTGGCTATCAACACAAACTCTATGATGAGTGGCATCAACAAGGCTTGAGGCTAGGGATGAGGAAGGAGATCCGGTTTTTGGCATGAAAGGCCCCATGCCACCATGATTAGTGTCCACTCCTACATTAATATAAAATCATAAGAAAATCATATGAAATGTAAATTTGCAAGGAAAAGTTACTTTTTAATATATCACGTGTTTAAAAAAGAAAGCACGAGACTTCTCCTCAAATGTAATAAGAGAAAAGACAAGGGAGAAGAAACGAATTTGGGAAAGATGAAAGGTTGGGGATTCTTGACCTTCCATCTATCCCCTGTCTAATCTATCCTCCTATATACCATTTTCCCACAAAGGAAGAAGGCTTCTTTGGATGAGAGTGAAGAAAATGTTTCCTAGACTTCCTTGCAAAGCATAAAGATGAACCAAAGAGCTTATAACTTACATATTGTCAAATAATGAAGCTATTATAGATGAACCAGAGAGCCCGGTAGAACCCAATTGAATATTTTTTTTTCCCATTTTTGTTTCCAGTGTAAATATCTTCTCCATGTGCATTGATTATCTTTGTGTGTTGCTTTTTTTTTGTGATAACTTGCATTTGTAGTCTAATGATGTGACTGTGTGTTTTCAATGATTTTTCTAAATATTTAATGGCTACTCTAAATATTTAATGGTTGTTGCATGCATTTTTTGAGATGAGATTTTATTCAAATATGTAGTGTTGAAGGTTTCAATCATATTTACAATATTTTATGACTAGAACATCCACAAATTCGTGGCTGGTAAATGCTGAAAGGACGTCTTGCAAAACCTGAACAACCGAGAAAGAGAAACAGCCCAGAGGTGGACGAAATGAGTTGGCTGGAAGGAGGCAGTGTGTCCAGAACGTGGCTGGTGAAGGCCAAAGGTTTAGGTTGGCCTAGAAAATGAAACCCTAATCACTCATACTTGGCAATCAGCTAGCCACCATAGTAAATTTTAAATATGATTAAGTAAAAGTAAAAAAAATAAACATGTAAATTGATGTCTTTATAATAGTGAGGAAGTTAGTGGTTTAAATCACAACCATTGATTTATTGGGACTACTAAGAATATTCCATCAATATTTAATCTTGTCCATACAAAACTGATTAAGCACTAAAAACCTATTAAATGTGCCCATGATCAATAGGTGTACGCCTTTCGGCGTAATTATATGCATTACCCAACAACTCTCTACCTTCCACCGTTGGTTTATTTTTTATATTGGATATTAGTGGACACCATTATTTGATTGTTGCAATCTTGTAAGGAGTTTATAAATCTTTTCTTCTTGTTAAATTGACTATTATAGGTGAGGGAAAATTCCCCTATGATTTTCCATGGCTACCATGAACTTCCTATCAAGTTTTAGAGTTGTATTTGACTACACGTAACTTACTTAGGGCCATTATATATCCCAACAAACCTCATGAAGTGTAACATCAGGCCACTATAATCGCCATTTTAATTAATGTTTAATGTAGATATAATGTGTGGTCATGGTCAAGCGATGTATATGTGAATTGTATATTTGGATTTTAATACTAAAATGTGATGCCAACTGCTAAGGGGACATACACAAACATGGAGGCTGAATCAATCCACAAGAGAGAACAAAGTTACCAACTCAACCAGAATTGTGACCTTAAAACAAGAACTCTATCCCAAAAATGTCATATCATATTTTTGGGTAAAAAACCTAAAAATTAACCCCCAAATCAAAAAATGGTTCTATCGATAGAACACTTTTTTTGGAGGTGGTTAAAAATGCAAGTTGTTTGAAATCCTTCCCTTGACGTTACGTGACATTACATATAGAACCCTGAAATTGACCCTTGAATTGAGAAGTGATGGTACCAGTAGCACCACTATTTTTTTACTTAAAAATATGACCTAATTGAAACTTTGGCCTTGACCACTAGCACCACCAAAAATAAAACACTGAAAATCGACTCCTAAATTTCAATTTTTTTTCTTTTTCTTAGGTTTTTTGAGTTTTTAATTTTTCGAAGAAAAAAAATCAGGTTGGAGTTTTTGTTTTTAAAGCAAGTGTTTTTTTTTTAAATTAACTTGCGAAGATTTTTTTTTTCTAATTTATTTATTTTTTGATGTAAATCTTAAAAATAAAAAATAAAAATCTAAGTAATGATTTAGGAGCCTATTTTGAGTTGTTTATCGAGGATGGTAATAATTGTCGAGGGCATTGTTTCAATTAAGTTATAATTTTAACTCAAAAAAACCCAGTGTTATTGATAGCATCACTTTTTTATTTGAGTGTAAATTTTAAAGTCTTTGTCCACAATGACATCACAATGACATTAGTTGTCAACGTGATGAGTCTGAATTTTAAGCATTGTAAAAAAAATGTGTTATCGGTAGCACCATTTTTTATTTAGGGGTAAAAATAGCCACTATGAAAAAATGAGAACTCTAGAGAGTTCTCATTAAGTTGGTAACTTTGTTATAGGGGAGGGTCTAGGAGAATGTCTAAGAGAGGGGTTCAAGGGGGAATTACCTATGAATATTAATTCCACCCATAGTCCTGAATTTTATTATCATTATGCATTAAACTCTATTTTTTGATTGAGTGTCCTCAAAACCAATCATTGAATGCATGTAAGAAGGTGGGTGTGAGAAGTCACATCCCATAGTTATTGGGAACATGGGGGATGGTTACAATCATCTTGGGGAAGTGTGTGAGTTAAGAAAGCAAGCTAAAGGGAGAAAATTCATATGGTTATTAAAGCCATTTTAGATAGTCAATGTTTTTGCACGAACAACAAGTAGAGAGGAGAAAACAAGAGATTGGAGCTAGAACATCCATGGAGGGATAATTCTAGAGCATGATGGAGCATTTTTGGAGCATTTTGGAGATGAATATTGAAGAGCCAGGTTGTTAGGCCTGAAGAGTGAACTCTTGTGTGAGTTGCACCGTAACAACAAGTGTTTGATGTTGTTTTTTGGAAGTTTTCCTGGAGGTGAATTACGCTTAGTTCACAACAGAGAGATTCTTGGTTAGTTATGCCATAGAGACCCCAACAAATAAATCGAATGTTGGGGAGACTGATATCGATGAAAGGGTACCTTCCTTGGATTTGGTAGGTCAATAGTAAGAGAGTTGATGGAAAATTGGGATAGTTGTAGGAAAATACCAATGGGTTGTGGGATTTTTGAGATTTAAGTGGATAGTGAGAGACCATCCTTATTTTACGTATTTATAGCCCCAAGATGGGGGTGACTTGCTTTTGATATTTGGAACAACAAGTATATGGTTGGGTGGATAATCCATCCCAAGCAACAAGTTGCATAATTGAATCAAAAGATAAGTGTTTTATTTGTTGTATGTGTTATAGTTGTGAGGTAAAATTTTGTGCATTTACTCTTTGTTTAAAAGTAGTTATGTTATGTTGTATTTGAGTTTATAATCTACATTCAAATTCATTTTATAATGTTGTAGATGCATCAAATTAATGGTATCATAAATTGGTTGAATTAGGTTGTAATTCATAACTAATAAGCTACAGGAAATTAGTTAGATTAAAAAAAATTTATTTATGATTTTTTCGCATATAATGGTCCTTAGCTAGGCTGGGGAACATTACATTATGGTATCAAAGATTTTGGTTCAAGAAATGAGCTTGTATGGGACAAGAACCAATCTGAATTTGAGAAAATTCGTTGTGACACATTTTGTTCTATGACGAATTTGGGGGAAAACAGAGAAAAATCATAGTGAAATCCCCAAATCCATGAGCAAATTTGAGTATAAATTCCTCATAAATTTCGAAGAGATGATCTAGGGCGTGAATCTACAGAGTTGCAGAGACAAATTTGACTTGGAAGGTTGAAAATCATGGTTTAATGGTCATTGTAGAATTGGGTAGAGTTCATTGAAACAATGAACAAGATCATGTTTGATTTGGGGATCAATGACCCAGATTCATTTGAATAAATTAAAAAAAAATTATAAGGTTTTCATAGTTTTTCAAGGTTGAGTAGATCAACGGACGAGATTCATTTTTGGTAGTTGGGAAAAAGGGATAGATCGATGCTCTGTATTAGTTTTTGTAGGTTTGGAAAAGGGAGAAGATCAATGGTCAATATCAATTTGAATGGTAGATCGATGGTCAAAATTCATCCAAGTTTTGGTCAAAATTTTCCGAGTGTTGGATTTGGACAAGAAGATTTGTCAATGTCCAATGGCTGGGTCGACTGATTTGGAAAAATGTTTTTTTCGCCGACAAAGATCACCTACAATCGATGTTCAAGTTGGTTGAATCGAAGGAGTGTTTCATTTGCCAAAACAAATGGCCTATGGTCAATGATCGGGTTGGTTGAGTTGGTAAAGTGTTACATTCGGCCAAAGGGAATCGTCGATGGCCAATTTTTTATGGTTGATGGTTGGGTCAACTAGTTCAGTGAGGTTTTTGGTTCATCCGAGAGAAATTATCAATGTTCAATGACGTGTCATTCCACATCAACATCCACGTGTGATTCCATCTCATCTAGATTGCAAGGTTAGAGTCTACATATCATGCGACGTCAACATCCACATGTCATGCCACAATAACATCCATGTGTCATGCTATGTCTGCATAGTTGCCACATCATCCAAGAGATTATTGATGGATGATGATCATGTCAGTGGAATTGGCAAGGAGTTTTATTTGCCAATGAAAATCTCTAATGGTCTGGTCGGTTGGTTTAGCATTGTCTTGTAAATAGGTTGTCAAAGGAAAAGGTTGATGGCCAAAGATTGGGTCAAAATTTTTGGAAAAGTGTTGTGTGCATCCAAAGGAATTAGTCGTTCACCAATTTCTAATGGAGCTCAGATCAACAAGACATATTTCACCCAATTTTGAGATCATTGGTTCACATTAAATGGCTATTGTAAAAGTAAAATAGTCAATATTGTATGAAATTTTCTAAATTTTGAAGGTCTTGAACTTGAGGGGCAATTTTGAGGCCCAAACGATATATTTAGGAAATCAAAACCCACAAGAACAGAGTGTACCAAGGGTACACTCTATATTTGTATCTAAAATAAACAACTTGGAGAGAGCTATCAAACAAGCTACTTTGAGCGTAAATTAGAGCTCGTTTGAGAAAGTTACAACTGAAATAGTTAAGGCACAATTTTGACACCAATTTACTTCCAAACAGCATAAATCCTTGCTCATAAGTTCATTTGGGGCTCACGAGAAGTCTATGGAAATATTATGAACCATATAAGACCACCATGGATTCATATTTGGAATATGGGTATGCAAAAATGTGGAGGAACAGAAAGAATAAACCTATAGAATACAAGGATAAATTTTGAAAAACAATCTAAACTTCTATGAACCATAACTTCCAGGTAAGAACTTTGATTGGAGAAAACAAATAGTCACTAGAAGAGTCTTAAGGATTTAAAAACATATATCCACTCATAATTTTGAATCAGGCACTAAAATTTCTTAGAAAGTAATAAAGTAAATTATGTAGCAGTAAGTGAGTGGAAAATTGGAGCTTATAAATGTTGTAAATTTTCACTTAGAACTCAGAATGAAGCATGAGTACAGTTGTTGGAGAGTTATTTCAGAGAGGAATGTGTCTAAGGGAATCATATTTTGACTTAGTGCATTATTTCCTTGATAAATTGGGATGAATAATAACTTGTATTTTAATTGATGAAATGTTTTATGTTATTCATGTTCTAACAATAATTATTACATGCACATTTCTTACAGAATTAGAGGCACATGAAAATAACTTTGGTTCTTATATGAGGACTGGAGTTATGGAATATGTGAAGGGATATTATTTATATCCATGAGAAGGAGGTCATAGGTCTGCATGTCAACATGGGTAATGATGAAATAGAGTCTAATGGGAGAAGAGACAAGAAGGAGCCTGTAACTATCAGAATCATGCATAGCATAGATGATTTTAGGGGATAAATTGTTGATTATTTGGATTGATTTTCATTGATTTCAACCCTTGAAGAAAGTCCGGTAGAGAATTCTGGTAGCACAAAGGTTTAGGTAATGGACCCAAGTTTGTTTGATGTATAATGGTATGATTTTTAATATATTTGAAGGTAATACTATTCTAAATGGATAGTACATGTCATTCCATTTCCGGTGGTATGTGGAATGTCACATAACTCCTCACGGTTAGAGATTTATGGCCATGTGAAGTTGGAGAACCCTCATGAGTCATCTAGAAGCCCCAAAAGGTCAAAGTAGTCAAAGTGGTTGCAAAAAAGAAATTATTTAAATAATAAAGTGAAGCGATGAGTGTACTATAAGTCAAAGTGGCTATAAATAAATTATTTAAATAATAAAGTTAATGGAAAAATTACTAAGTGGACAAGTGGTTAGAAGTGGGTTAGCCCTAAAATAAGGAAAGTGGGTTAAGATGGTTAGAAGGTAACCCGNAATAAATTATTTAAATAATAAAGTTAATGGAAAAATTACTAAGTGGACAAGTGGTTAGAAGTGGGTTAGCCCTAAAATAAGGAAAGTGGGTTAAGATGGTTAGAAGGTAACCCCTTGAGGAAGCTACATGAAAGTATAAATAAGAGGCAAAGGTCTCTCATTTAATCACACTTGAGCATATTTAATATCTACAAGTGAATGAGGTAACCAAAGGATATCTAAGGCTAATTTTAGAGGGAAGGTGAAGTAAATAAGGCCGAAATTCAAGGAAGGATAAATTATTTTGATGATGTTTTCTAAGGTATGTTATTTACAGGTCATATCACCATTTTCGTAATAACTTTTTTTCTAGAATGATTCAGACCGCTAAATATGGATGTCGTTGAGGAAACATATCCAAGAAGTTGTGATACAAATTTCATCTTATGGGTCGTTGTATTTTTGGAGTTACACTACGTGGAAAATAGGGTTTGTGACTAGTCCTAAAACTAGTTTAAAACAAGTGTTTTGGGTAAAAACATCATAACTTCTTCATAACAGATCCAAATTCCGTAACACAAAATGTATTGGTTATAGTATAGTTTGTAGTATTCTTTGTACCATTTTCTGATCCATACAAGAAATATTCCATGTAGGCACTCTCTACAAGTTCGATCTCTAGAATAAGCCAGAATTCAACAAGGTATGCCATTTTTTCTATAACTCCTTTTCTGAGAGGTTCCAAGTAGTGAAACTTGGAGGAATTGCATAAAAGACACTGAATAACATTGTGCACTAATTTTAGATCTTTATTCATCATAGGTACATAGTTATGATTATTTCAAGTTAGGGTTGTTGACTAATCCAAAATTAGTCATGTGAGACTAAAGTAAAGTTAGATGAAAATTTTAGTCTCTTGTTGTTAAAGTTAAGGAAGGTTTGCAGGTATATGATCATATATACCAATTCTATTAAAGAGTTACAAA
>JASDQU010819829.1:0-20514 GCA_032191745.1 Picea mariana
TTGAAATCCTGAAAACTGTTAAGTCTGCTGAATTTTGAATGGGACCTAAAATTCTACTTTCTCCATATGAAGTCCAATGAGGTTGGAACCACTCTCAAACATCCTGAAACAATTAATGGTAATGTTAAAAATTTAAGTAAAAGGATGAAAATGAAAGATAAAGGAGAATGAAAATTTAAGAATTTAACATTACCATTAATTACTACCCTCAGCTGCACACCAAAACACCTTACAACTCCAACTTTTTTTTAGGTTTTAGGATGAACGCTCCCTGGACGCTCCCTCAAAAACCAGGGAGCGCAGTTTTTTATGAGGGAGCGCGCTCCCTAGAAACGCTCCCGAAGGGGAGCGTTTAGGGAGCGCACTTGGGAGCGCGCTCCCTGAACGCTCCCCTTGGGAGCGCGATTCGGGAGCGGGTTCGAGGGGGGGGGGGGCGCTCCCCCGCAGCACTGGCTTGAATCTTTGGATACTCACCCTTGTGTCATGAAAAGAAGTCATGAGTTGTAGGACTGTTATAGCACAAGTTGTAGGTTGGAGTCTTGGACAAAACCCGACCCAACCACAAAAGCAAGTTCTACAACTTGGGAATCCTACACCCAATGTCACCTCGATGTAGGTCCCTGCACTTTAAGGGTGACTAGGTCACTCTAGGGAGGTGATCCCGGTGACCCTAGGGGGAATGATACATCGATGGATAGAGATGGAAGTGGAGCCCCTAGAGGTCAAATCTAAATGGAGTGAGATGTGGAAAGAGTTGCCTTGTAAGTCAAGTGATTGTTGTCCCAAAGGTATAGTACTTCTCCGGATGATTGTACTTGCCCAAGACACAAGAAAATCCAACTTGCAATGATATATGTTAGTATGGATCAGCAAGTTAAGCTTGCTGTCCCTAATTTGCAGCAGTAGATGACGGTTTATATCAGTGAATAAATTATAAAACATCTAAATCAGCATAGAGGGTCTAAATTAGTTAAGCAAATCAGCATTAAGACTAGCAATAAATATGGGCTGAAAATGACGCTTAAGAGGCAAGAGAAGATGGCTATTGTAAACATGTATTTTCTGCAGAAAATTGCAGCTTTATGACTGTAGCATTTAATGGCATGCAACAACAAAATCAACCACAGAAAAGTGCCAAGAACTAGCCCAAAAGATGTGCCCTAGTTAGTAGATTTAGTGTGCAAAATTTAGGAGCTAGTCCAGGGTTAGTTTAGGAGTTAAGAGAGAATTAGTAACTAGGGTTATGCAGCCTTAATGGCTGTAGGTTAAAGTTTGTAACAACAATTTAAGTAGTGGGAGAGAGGGGATGCCCAAGTAGGGGAAGAGTCCTTTCAATGTGGTAAACCAACTCCAAGCAAGAGATCTTTCAAGAGACAAAAAATCATGTTTACCAAGGCAATGATTTTATATCTCCAATGCAAAGAATAAATGACTAGTGCCTTTAAACATTGGGTTAATGGAGTCAAGTAAATGAACTAGAGATGCTACTTCCTTGGGGGTGTAAATCCTCTTACTTCCCAAGGCAAGTATGTGTAGCTAGGGTTTGAGAATGAGGGGGGTAAATTCTCTTACTTTCTCAAACAAACCCTTGCAACATCAATGAACTTCAAGCAATAAATGATGAACACTAGAGTGGGGGTGTAAATGCTCTTACTTCCCACTTAGCTCTTAGCACAACAATCCTTGACTTGAAAAAATGATAGCATAAGAGTAAAAGACCATACCAAAATCAAGAAAGATGCTAAGCCAGTCCACCATAAAAGCTAGAAAGCATTCATCCAAGGCTAGCGCCTCACTCCTCCATCAACCATTCACAAGAGATAGCCATAAACAAGTGCACAAGAGATAAATATGCCAATGCAGCGAAAATTTCAGATCAAGACCTCTCACAAGAGGGAGAGTTATGTTCAAATGAGATCTTATGATCTCTTATTTATACAAAATGTCACTAAGGTGACTTGTCCATATATTAAGGGGTAAACCGCAAGACTAGGGGTCAACAACCCTAATCTTGCCCCCTTTAATAAAGTAATATTAAACAATTCATTTAAATTTTCACTTTTGCACAAGTAAAACCCTAATTTACATGGATGTGTCCCCTTTAGGGGACGTTTTCCCACTTAGAAAAAGTCGTTGGTGTTGGAGAAGCATTGGTAGGCCTCCAAAGGCCACATGTCAAACATCTAGGGAATCTCCTCATGGTGAAGACCTCCTCCTCTTCAAAACATCCATGTGTCAATGAGTGACTACATCACCACCAAAACCTATCCTCCAAAAGTGACGTCATGCCCAAGGAGGTGATGTTTTGCCTCCCCTAAGCAAGTCGTTTGGCAAGTGAAGCATGGGCTAGGTCCATCCATCTGTCCTCTAGGCCTTCAATATTTCATCTCTGTGATCAGACACATGGACCTTTGGCATCCAACCTGTGGGCTTGTAGCCCCATGGAAGCCCAAGCTAGGTTTGTTCTCCCAAAACTGTCCACCAACTAGGTCCTGCAATGTCCAATGAGCACGCCCTCCAAGGATCTCAAGTAATAACATCATGATAAGTGAATCCAATCAATAAATGAGCCACCTAAGCATGTGCATCAAAGATCACTATATCAAACAATTAATTGCTCAAGGACACTATGCAACTTGTCAAGCTTGAATATGGGAGGGTTGACGAGGTGTCCTATTGTGTAGATCTTGACCTAGGTCAAGGAGAGTTTCCAAGAGATCCCTCTCTAAGCCATGTAAAGTGGATGAAGCGGTTGGAGTCAAGACTCAATGGGCATAGGGCTCATGACATACAAGGGGTCGTAGTGTCTCATTCATGGGTGCCTTTGTAGAGGGTGTGTGGTACCTTCGTTCGCAATGCACTTTTTCCAAGCTCATTAATTGCCATTCTTTTATTCTTTCATAATTTTAAGGAGAGGTTGAAGGTCACTGGCCTTGTGTGGTGACCAGATAATGGCAATGTCACCCACAAACACCTAGTGGAAGTAAGAAGGCTGGCTCGTGATGAGACCCCTTTTCTCTTAGCCATGCAACTGAGAGCCATTACCCTGGTTTGGTGACCATATGATGGCAATGTCATACCACTAAATATTCATGGACATGATAGGTCGGCTCGTGATGAGACCTCCTATCCTTCAACTAACCTTTTAAGCATTCTTTATTATATTGTGGGTCCCATTTACTCAAAGATAAGCGTTTCACTGCTTTCTTGGGTGATCCCTAGGCAAAGCATCTGAAAGGTTCATACAAGGCTTTTATCTTTTACCCAACATCGATTCCTCTGGTCCTTCAACCCCTTCTTCCGATAGAATGAGGGGCAACCCCTTCTTGGGTCAATACACCCTAAAATCCCAAGAGATAAGGAAATGGAGGGGAACAATGATGGAAAGTGGTAAGTATAGTCGAGAACGGTACGATGGCTCTTTAAGGGAGTTCCTAGTAGCAAACCCATCCCCAGGGAAGACCACTTACTAGGGCACAATATCAACCACCAAGGTGAAGCCGGGCAAAAGGCATAATGTCCAAGCATATATCATGAAATCTAGAGCAATCTAAGATACAACATACTCAATTGGCTTAAATATTGAAATTATGCTCACTGTAATACTGACTTGTACCTCATGGAGCAAGGCCCATTCCCTTCTGGAAGCCAACTCATGTGGTGGATGCCATCTGGAAATCTGTGACCATCTGTGGTGGTGAGAGGGGTTTCCAACTGTGCAAAAGGGTATTGCTGGTCATGTAGTCTCTCAACACTCCATATCTGCAACCTGAGGGCCTTGAGACATAATCTCCTTAGTGATCCACAAAATGGGGATAACAAGGACCATATTTGATGATCTTATACTGGCAACATTATCTTCAAGAATGATGCAGACCTTGTCATGTACTTGTATTGTTCATTCTCTACAATAGCAAGAAGACCTGTCTCATCAAGGAAGCTGTGATCTTAGCAAATACTTGATGTAAGCTGGATCATTTTCCCTGGTTTGGGAACCCAACAGGTTGTCTTAGTAAGTTGGACCATTATCCCTGTACGAGAGTCCAACAAATTCTCAGTTTGAGTCATCTATCATTAGGATGAGTTATTCTTCTCAGATTTAAGAACTCAACAGGGTCATTATTGTAGTTGGATTATTTTCCTGGTTAAGGAACCCAACAAGTTATTTTTGGTCATTGGGTCAGTTCTCCCTAGTTTTGGGAACCCATCATATATTTTATTTGATTCGGGCCATTATCCTTGATATTGTAAATTGAGCCATTGTCCCTAGTATGGGAGCTCAATAAGTGTTATACATAGTAAGTCTCATAGTGTCCTACAATTTCATGGAGAGAAGACCTGGTTGATGGACAGTCATGAAACATAACCTGGTAAAAGTTTGACTCAGTTTTTCATATTGAACTTGGTATCGGCACCAAGTATATCTTGGAGAGATATGACACTAGTCAGAGGGAGTCAAGGCTCAGGGGGAGCCAACTTGCTCATGCAGAAGAGGCAGACACATTATGATACTCAAAGGGAGCAGGTGTAATTGTCCTAGTACGTGAGTCAAGCCATGCGATGGAAAGGGAACATGCATGGTAGCTGTTCCAACAAATTTAGAGACACCTCTAGAAGAGGAGGTAGAGCCATTCTCAGTTTCAGAAGAGGCAGAGACATAGCACTAGCTCCAATGATACTACATCCAGATGGAGCAAAGACAGAGATAGAGTAAGTGACAGGGACACCTCCAGAGGAGGATGTAGAATCACCTTCGGTTTGCAGGTACAGAGATGGAACCACTTCTAGAATAGGGGGTTAAGCAACTTGTGTCAGAGGAAGCAAAGTCAAAGGAGGAGTCACCTCCACCTTCAGAGGGAGCAGTCCCAAAGAGAGCAGTTGCAGATTCCCAGTGGGAACAGTTACAGTGGAGGATCTACTCTCAAGAAGAAAGCTAGATAATGTCTCGTAGTAAGCACATTGAGCTAGTTTATGGCTGAGCTACGACAGAGACATTGGATGACAACTAAACATGTTTTGAGATATCTCAAGGACCATAACTTGTGGTCTAAGGTATACATCCAGTGGTGGTATATTTCTGCATGGTTATGCAGATGCTAAGTGGGCTGGAAGCCCAGTGGACAGGAATAGTACTTTCGGATACTACTTCAGTTTAGGATCTGTTATGATCTCATGGTCAAGCAAGAAACATGGATACATTACACAAAGTATAGCCAAGGCTGAGTATATTGCGGCCAGTGATGCCAGCAGGGAAGTAGTATGGCTTAGAAAATTGATTTTTGGGTTGTTTGGTGATAGGTTAGAGACGACAGTTATAGATTGTGATAATCAAAGTTGTGTAAAGCTTACAAAGAATCTAGTATTTCACGACAGGTCAAAGCATGTTAAAATGAGATACCATTATATCAGAGACATGGTCCAAAGAAAGATAGTCAAGCTACAGTACATAGCCACWAATGAGCAGGCAACAGATATCCTGACCAAGCCATTGCCGTTAAAACAATTTGTGCACCTGAGAGGCAAGCTTGGAGTGGCAGAGAATGACTCCCTTGATGAGAGGGAGTGTTAAAATTAGTAGCATCAGGAGTCATTCTCCAATGAGAGGCCTTAAGTGGTCACCCGGAGGCTAGCCAGGGAGATTTGGAGGTTCAACCAGTCTTGCGAGTCATGGAAAATGTCAAGGTGAATGTACAAACCTTGTGAGCCAGACAAGAGTCAAGACGAAGGAGATGCTGGGATAAATCTTGTGAGCCTAGTGCAAAAGCCAAGGTGAATGAACAAACCTTGTGAGCCTAGTGCAAAAGTCAAGATGAAGAAACAAGCCTTGTAAGTCTAGTGCAAAAGTCAAGGTAAAGGAACAAACCTTGTGAGCCTAGTACAAAAGTCAAGGTACAAACCTTGTGAGCGATGTGCAAAAGCCAAGGTAGAGTTTAGCAAGAGTCAGGATGAACATACAAGTCCTGTGAGCTAGATTGGTATGTGGGATGACCTTTTTGGTCTTTGTTGTGATCCTCTAAGAGCTGGCCACTCTTAAGAGACACTTTAGCATATGACCAAGTAAAAGGATCAAATGACCACATGTTACAAAAAGATCTTTCCTCTTATTAATGTAATAAAGCAATTATGAGCAGGTGAGGACCATGTAGAGAGAGAGAGAGAGAGAGAGATGTGCTTGCTAATGATGTAATTAGTCTAAATGACTAAGGTTAAATACGTAATGTTGAATTAAAAGGCTAAAAGCCTAAATTGTAATGTTATATTATGTCATTGAGCAAATAAAAGAAGGGGGTCGAACTTCCTAGGAATAACAACTTGAAATGTTCCACATGGTCAACTTAACCAAAGAAGAACACAGACTTCTAGAAAGTCAAACTTAACCCAAGAAGATAAGATTGACTTGTTCCAAGAAGGATCTAAAAGATAAACTTAACCCAAGATGAGAATCTTCTAGAAGGATAACTTAACCCAACATGAAGTTAGATCTGATCCAATCCAAAAGCATAAAAGACCAATGGAAGGCCATTCGCTAGACACAAGTTCAAATCTGCAGTTGACCTAGCCGCCATCTCTTCGAGGGTTTGAATGTCTCACTCATCTAGTTCGTTGCAAGGGTTATAGGTGAGCGTTGGGCTTGATCTTGGGCTCATTGGATAGATCTTGTCCTCCTCCATCATTCTACGTTAAAAGCTCAAGCAGAAAAATTCAGCCAGTGAAGAGATCTAGCAAAAGGAGGGTTTGACCCAACTTGCCAAGAGAAACCAACGTGAAGTTTTGAGAAGGTTTGATTTGCATTTTTTTAAGGGTTTCTTGCAGGGCAACGTGTTGAGTGCCATTTTGTAGCCACATTAAAGGAGGTTCCAACCCAAAAGAGCCCCCTCAATTTGCAGCCATAGATCTGATGTTATAATCAATTATTTCAGGGCTGCAGAATCGATTATAGGACTGCAAAAAATTTCGGCCAAATCATATCTGTAGGTTCTCAATCAGCGTTTTCTCAAGCGTTGGGTTAAGGAAGGTTGTATATGCCTTAGGGAGTTCAGATCTACAGGTTTGACTTCAGATCCATTAAGCAACACACGCAAAAGGTCTCTATCTGTCCTCTCTCTCTTGTGATTTTGTACTATAGCACCCCATTAAGGGTTTTGTATACTTGCAAGCTTATTCATTAATAAAGAGGAAGATCTTTTGCTGGGGTTTTCTCCCGTATTGGGTGTCCCTGTTCTCTTATTTAAGTTTTCAGTTCATCGTGATTTAAAGATTGTGAAGTGTTGAAAAAGAAGTTAAAAGATCATGTTTATTTGAAATCAAGCTCAAAATTTAACAATACCATTGCACATACTCCTTGATGGGTTCCTTGGGAGATACTTCTTATCCTGGGTACTGGCACACCTAATAGGGGGTAATAATGATCCTCCCTATTTGCCAGAGAGCGAAGAGGGAGCATTTTACGGAGCGGGAGTGTCATTTTCCAAAAATCTTTGGAGGCGAGAGCATCCCGTGAGTGTGTTATATATATATATATATTGCATTTATATTAAAAAAACACGCAGAAAGACAAATCAGCTGTAGAATATATGAAACCATGCATATCCGTACATTAATATAGATAGAAATGGCATCCATAGCAATGTTACACTTATCGTTATCGAGAATTTATCGCCGGGGGTCCAAAATTGAAATTATCGGTAATATCAGGGAAATTATCAAAAATTATTGGAATACAAAAATAATATTTTTTTTTCAACTTTTTAAACTTCTAAAGTAACATCAACATCAAACAAACACATTGTCACATAATATGAAAATAAAACTGCAATATAAGATATATACGATGTCAAGTGGTAAATCAAACATCGATACTTGCAATTCAACCTCATTTTGTTATGGCCATCATAAGGTATACCATACTCCCACATTGGGTCCAATTGTTTTGGCATTTTGAAATGTGTGGATAACTAATTAAATTTGTAAACCTATGAGACAAAAAAATGGGGGAAATTTAGAATCTAAATCAACAAAAAAACTTAAAAAATGCTACAATTAAACTACCATACCTACATAATTGTTAAATCCTCCATTAAAAAGGGGAAAAACAAGTTATATCTAATGGACATGCAAACCCTATACTAAATCTTGAAAAAAAAAGAAAATGAGGGCATAATTTTGTTTACTTACCTGGTTCAATGGATATGGTAGATTGGAGTAGATCCCCACTCCAAAAATGCTTACTTGATGGCATCGAAAACTATGGATTTTTCCTTGTTTGCTTGATGGAAAATGGTTACAACACCATTAGAGCTGAAACCCCACAAGCAACATTTGCAAAATGAGGAAATGAAACCCCAAAACCAGTTTTATAAGCCAAAAGGCGTGTGGAAACTTAGCAGGCCGATAATTTCCTATTTCTCGCGATATTATTAGGAATTTCTCGCGATATTTTCGGGAATTTATCGGAGGAATTTCTCGCGATAATTTCTCGCAATATTATCAACAAGCTTGTGTTTGGCGATATTATCGTGATAAATCTGATAATATCACGATAAGTGTAACACTGATCCATAGTACATCAATGATTAATCATTCGAGCATCAACCATCCAAATTCTAGCAATTACAAACTCACAAACCAACATACAATTTTTTATGCCATATAATAGAAAGTAGACCATTAACTTATGGAATGAAATCCGTTATCCATAATCTAGCAACGGTTAACAATAACATGAATCATGACCAAATAGTTATGTTTACAAAATAGGCCATCTGCACTGAAGTATGAAGACTGAAAGGTCCAAAAAAATAAAGTGTAAACTTTAAACTGAGCTAGTTGCTAAATACTATGAATCTATCATCTATAGACCATGACATATAAAGTGATGAAAAAGGAGAAACATCAAACAACTATCCCATCCTCCTTCCACTACCACGATTGTTGCATGGGCCTCCTCGTGGTGGTAGTGGAGCCTCCTGAGAAGGACAAAAGTGGTCACGAAACTGTGCAAAAGTAAGATGTAGATGGTCGTGGCAGAAGTGAAGATGAAGCCCCTAGTGCTGTACCTGGAGTCCTGGACATGGGGACCATGGAAGTGGATCGGGTGGCATCTCAACATGATCATCATCATCCAAAAGGACATTCTCCAATTGCTCTAAAAGCAATATTGCATCCTCCAATTATCCTCCTCTAGATTGTTGTTCCAACACTTCAAGCTTTTATCCATCTTTGCCTCCTCACAGTAATGGGACAACACTCGCAAGTTGTAATGAACATAAACCAAGCTCTTTGACCGGTTTACATTCAACCTGTTTCTTTTGACGCTATGGATGAAACTGTAGGTGTTCCAACACCTGTTTGCAGAAGTGTTCACCACCTGTGAAAGCACCCGTGTTCCCAAACGTTGCAGCCGTGGGGTAGCACTGCCATGCATGTTCCACCACTCGAGATAATTCAAATTCCCTCGATCTCTAATTGCAAGGTTCGTCCCAAAGGCACCAACGAGGTGTAAATATGATTCCCAATTTGTTTGGTGTCACTTTGCACTTTGTCACTTAATTTATCAACCTAGGGTTCAGTTTATACTTGTGAGGCACCCGATGCAGTATACACAGAAGAGAACTTTCACCAAGCTATTGGAAAAAGGTCAACTATACTAAACCATGCATAAATTGTAAAAGAGCAAGTCACAATACTCTTAACCCCCAGCCCTGCTGGTGGTACCTCTTGGGGTAAGGTCTCTGAACTCTCATAACTCTGCACCCTTGTGTGTTCACCTAGAAGAGTCACAAGTACAACGATCTTGTAGCACACACACACAATCAAAATAAAAAAACTATCTAATCTGTTTTAATCCATTACTGAGAGCAAGCCATTATTGAATTAATGCATTAGAATCAGACCAACAGACTTCACAATTCCTAAATCATAAATTTGTTGATGACATTCAAACACTACTACATATAGAAAATGCGCACCCAGATTTAGCATATAATATTAAGACAAATAAAGAATGACAAGGAGATCAATAGTCTGTAACAATCTAAGTCTTAACATGTTTTAGTCATCATTCTTCAGCTAGTTGCAGGTGGCCATTGTGCAACCTGCGTCCATTCTACAGCATGCATTTAACTCAAAAATAAATTAACATAAACTAACAGTTATCTAGAAACTAATAGCTAATAGCTATATGCAGGAAATTAAATAGCATAGAGCCGTACCTGTGAGTGGGCCCTAGCTCACGGGCAGGCCTGTGCTTGCACTTCACTAAATCACCATTAAGAGATTAGATTGGCACTCATAAACAACAGTCTTATATTAAATAGAATAGCAGTGTTTTAGAACAGTTCTTGCATAAGCTTACTCGCACACCTAGCTAGTATCGCTCACGAGAGCTCACACTCATATATATACAATAAGATGATTCTAATGGCTCTAAGTATAGAACGACAACTTCCTAAGATGCTGGAAAATAGTTTAAAACAGACTTGATGCCTCTGTTTGATGGTTTGTCCAGCCCTACGGACTTTGTAAGTTAGCCAATGAACTGTCCATTTCTTCCAGATTCCATGGTTCGTTGGTTGAGCTGTCACATGCTTGTGTACCCGTTTCCATTTTCAGAACTGTCACGTGCACATGCTGAAGATATATGAGATGCTGAATATTAAATTTAATATTCGTGGGCATACACTGAAGGTCTTATGCTGATATAACTTTAGCGCTGGAACTGATATACATTAAGTGCTGAGATCATGCACTTAAAGCATTAAATGCTGAAACCTTCTGTTGAAATATTAATATTAGAACCAAGTACTGAGAACTTAAAAGTATTTGGTGCCAAGATGTATTGGAACCGTATTAAATCTGATATATCTTCTTAAAATACCCATGTAATCATTCATATATCTTTAAACAGGACCTGGAACACTTGCACTTTATGATCATAGTTAGCTTTATTAAAATCACACATACATAACGATTCAAATTATCTTTAAAAGCTCACGCTAATTATTAACTATAAAAAGAAATTAAGACAATTATGTGACAATTGTAATACCTTGGAAAAAGATAGGATACTATGGAAGATGAGTCCCTAGCAAATGAAAAAGGAGGCAATATATATATATATATATATATATATATATATATATATATATGGTATAGGAAGCCAAAAATATACCAAAATGGGGGTTCATCATCTCCCCCCTGCTGATTTGGTTGCATGTCCTTATGCAACCTATTCCGCCTCTGTAACCCCTGCATGAATTGCTCCCTCGGTGCCCAAACTCACCTGCATTGTAATACCCCAAGGTCTTGTCCATCTGCAACCATTGAGTTCTTTCCTCTTCCTCATCCCAGGTGAGGGGAGCCTTGTGAAACCGGCTGGGATACCAGATAATAGGAAATTGGAACCTCAAGCTCACCCATCTAGTGCCATACCTCACCAAGGAGTTGGCATAGAATGAGGCTCTGTTGAGGGCTAGATTGAAATATGGGTTCCCCACTGGGTTCCCGTCCTTCAAATATTTGGGGAGGCCCTCCCAAACGTCATGAGATACCAACAATGCATGTACTGAATATGCCCTTGAGACTTGCATAAAATCTGTTATAGCATACCTTTGATGGCGTCGGATGGTAATGCATCCACATGATCTCCTCTCAGTCTTTGTAGATCATGCTTCATTATATGGGGTAGGGTGTACTCGTCCCTCACATTTAAGCTTGTCTCTGCCTCCATTCTCCTGTAAAATTCAGCATTCTTTTTCCATTGAGAAAGACCAAGTATGTGGAAAGTAAATGCCCGTAACTGGACGTCCCCAACACTGGGGTTGGGATTCCAGCGGGCGTTGTCAGGAAATATGAAGTTATAGAGATAGAGTTCACATAGTAGATTCTGATCCTTCATCTCTGCAGAAACATATATACTAACAAAATCATCTGGCTGTTTAATTTCATGGGGCTGTCTAGCTGCCAACTGCCTTAATCTGAAGGCTGCCCACCTATCATGCAAGAAAAGAGGGTAAGATCTAGGTGGCTCTCTTCTGTACATGCCTTCAAATGCAATTTCAGTGGCCTGTTGTACTAATTTCTTTGTGGTTTCCAACTGCTCTTTGTACCCCTTGATCTTTTCACCCCATTTTTGTTCTTGTTGCAAGTACATGGAGAACCACCTATTCTTGAGTTTTTCTATGACTTGCCGGTGGGATTCTTTTTTGATGATGCCAAGATCAAAGAGCTCATCCTTATTCCTCCATTGGGGTAGATCCGGCTTCAACTGCATGAAGGCGTATGTATTGGTAATAACATCATCCAAGAAGGTGTTGAGGATCATTTGTGCCTCTTTCACAGGAATTTTTGCACAGTTTTCTACTCTTTCCTCTGAGACTTCTTCATCCTCAATATCTTCCATTAAATTTCCTGTATTACCAAGTGGCAACCTATGATATTTCAGTTGGCTTTTAAGCGTTTTGTTTTCAGCAACAACCTTTTGTTTTGCTTAGGTAGAGCTTGGTAGCTGGGGCTACAAAACTTGAATGGCTTGGGTTCCACATGCCTTCTACCCATCTTTTTCTTCTTGCCTTGACCCTTACATTCTGGAATAAAATGTGAGCATGATGGTATGAAATGAGAACCAGTTGGCTCTTCAGATTGAGAAGGTATCTCAAAACCTGTCCACCCCTGTTCAGTTTTAGGAATTTGATCAGGTTCTGTCATGACTCATAACAACATCCGACTCTCTCCCTTTTTCCAATTCTGTAGTGACCTGAACATCCGAATCTTCTGTTGCATCCTCCTCTCCAGATTCTGTAGAACTATCAATAATGGTGGCTGTCCCTATAACTTTCCTCGACACTCTAGTCAACCTTTTACATCCAATCAACATGGTTTTTCCCTCCTGATCAGTTTTCCCTCTCAGGGACAGCACTCTGGCCCTGGGTTTGGTCAGTGCTTGCCCCATAAGAGTGTCCCATGTAACCCTCATCCTATCCAATTCAGTCTGAATGATCATCATGATAAGTCCTTTATGATAGAGGGCAGTCTCTGGTCTCTTTTTCTTTCTCATGAATTCACTCATCTTTGATAGACTTTTATGTAAATAGTAGGGCATATTCATTAGTTTCTCCTCTACCAGATGCATGAGGATTCTTATGTGGTAATGATGTGCCAAGGTGAACCTTCCTTCACACGTGACGAACTTCTGTAGGCAGAAAACTACTTCATCCCATGGAGAGCACAACTCCTCCTTGCATATTCCCCTCCTCAGGTCAGGGAGTGGGGATGGTGTCTTGAGAAACCTTTCCCAATTTTTTGGTGGGATTCTAAAATTCTTGTACCACTTCTCTGTTGAAAAACTGATGCATGTAAGTAAATTTAAAAAAAAAATTATAGCATACAACCAACATACCAATACAGTTGCATATATGAGGATCACTGAAAGTGAGACAATCATAGAGAGAACACAAGTATACCCTAGAAAACACTCTTGGGGTAGAAAGGCCAGCCCAAACTTCTCTTTAGATTCTTCAACAAAGTACAATACCAATACAAGACTTTGGAGTAACTAGCTAGGACTCAGAGGTCTGAAACAATACCTCTGTTTCAACACTTACAAACTTCACAAATAGCTGAACTAACACTTACAGTAACAACTTGACAAAATCACCAAAAAAGATAATTGACTTTCCTTCTTGTTGTAGCAGACTTATGGCAGCTTTAACATAGTATTTGTAGCAGCCTCATATCGGCAAGGAACAACAAAAGACTTCGACAAGAATAGAGTGCTTGTATCAGCAGTATATTTCAACAACTAGTTGCCATATACCAGCAGAAGACTCCAACAACTAGCAGCCATATACCGACAGAAGATTCCAGTAGATATCAGTTATATATCAACCAATAGATTCCTTGCCTTAGCAAAAGACTCCAACAAAACAAAGGTATCCAAATGTTAAGTGAATGCCCCTTTTTATAGGTTTGTTTGGCTGCCCTAAACAACCCTCTATGAATATATGACAACTGTATAAGAAGCTAGCGCCCAAGAGAGGTGTGCACTTCAGCCCTAGAATATGTACTTGCTGAAATTTCCAAAATCACATGTGTGTTATGTCTTTCTTCAATGGGGAAATCACCTTTATTTATACTAGACTGGACACATCAAAAGTGGTGTCTCTTGGCACAATAGGGCCGACCTCAATAACTCAGAATATAATTAATAATTACAATATTAATTATCTTTCACTTTATGGTGGGGCCGACCTGTACCCTTTACATCACAATTAGGGTTACAAGTAAATCTTACTCTTAGACAATATAGCAAGGGATCTCACACACCCACTAGTGCTCAGCCACTAGGGGCACGTCCACCTGTGCTCAGCCACAGGGACGTCCTACTCAACAGATCTCTATCTCACTGAGTCTCATAGGAGAATCATCTGGAGTATCACATTGTCTCAACTCTCTAGCAAGGGATCTCACACACCTACTAGTGCTCAACCATTAGGGGCACGTCCACCTGTGCTCAGCGACAGGGACGTCCTACTCAACAGATCTCTATCTCACTGAGTCTCACAGGAGAATCATCTGGAGTATCACATTGTCTCAACTCTCTACACAAAGGAGAACGATACACCCATCACATGGGCACCTTCACCCCTCACAGGGGTACACATCGTTTCATCTCAAACGACACACCCATCTCATGGGCATTCTCACCCTACACATGGGCACACACATTGACACACCCATCTCATGGGCATCCTTACCCCACATAGGGGCACACAACATTCCATCTCAGTCTCAGAGAGGAATGACACACCCATCTCATGGGCACACCCAACTCATGGGCTCTCTCACAGGCCGACTCACTCAGTCTGTGTCCTGGAGGATGTCTCATGAAGCTGTAATCATCAACATCCTCTACTAGTGCGCCCTCTACACAAGCTAGACCTCCACACTTAAGCTCTCAAGCTTAAGCCTCCATGGTGCGCCCTCATCCTTTGCTCCTCCTCTTCTTCAAACCCTTGCGCCCTTCTCCTTCATGATTGCTCTCATGAAGCTAGTGCGCCCTCTTTGAAGCCTTGCACCCTCCTCATCTTAAGGATGACATGCTCAAGCCCTTGTGTGCCCTCGTCTCCTCAAGAATGCGCCCAAGTGTGCTCCAAACCCTCACTCTCTCTTCCTCTTCACTCCTCTTTTCCTCACCCAAATCTTTCAAGTGATCAAGTGAAGATCTAATCTCATCCTTACCCTTTTGCCTCCTTTGGCCTCTCTTTGGCCAAACCTAAAAGCTCAATGGCCTAGATTAGATCTAGCCAAGTCTAATCAATGGGTGAGATCACTTCTCATAAATCTCACTTGGAAACCCACTTTGCTCAAGTTTCCATAGTTTTCTTTATGTCTATTAATTCACCCACTTTGTGAATTAATTGTCACTTTATGACTTAAGTGATAAATTTCACTTTATGACTTAAGTGACTAAGTCAAAGTGAAATTAGAACATAAAGCAAAGGTATAAGGGTAATAGTCTCCCCCTTTGTGTTTAGAGACTCACAAACACAAGGGGACCAGTTTCCAAGGTACCCAAATCTCAACAAGGACTAAAAGAGAAGGCAGATAATCGAGACGCGAAAAAAGTTGAACAATTAGACAGTGAAGAGTTTGCATGTTTAATGAATCATAATCAAAACCTACTTACGCAAATCAAGAAGCTTAAAAATGATAAGAAGTCACTGGAGAATAAGTTAGAACAATTTATCGAGAAGGAAGCATCGAAATCTTTAGGTGTTAAAATCCAAGTTGTGGAGAAAGGAACAAATACAGATCCGGTGGATATCACAACTCAAAAAGATATCAATCTAGTTGGAGAAAAGACATATAAGGATGTTGGAGTACAAACTATGGAAGTTACAAGTGTACTTACTAATAGAAATGCAACTATCAACAAACTAGTGCAGGAAGAAGATGAAACATCAAAAGTAAATCCTGAGCACACTACATGTACAATAAATGGAAGTCATGCTGCCAAGACACCTTATCGACATCCCAATCACAAGAGAAGACACTTTAACCAATCAAAGTATCAACACCGCTTAGAAGGAAAACAATTGTCCTATCGTCTAACAAATGTTAATGCCAGTACGATTGAGAACAAACTAATCGGCGAATCATATAAGCACAACGTTCCACAAAGGATCAATTTAGGATGGTTAGATCCTTTTATAGTTTGTCAATTATGCTCCACACTTAGAAGTTCATATTGTCTCGTATCATCCACCATAAACAACATCAAGAACCGAGAACTATGCAAGTACAACACAAGCCGGAGCAAGACATAAATCCCTTTCATAATTATGCTTTGAGGACAAAGCATTTCATATATATACTGTTTATTGCATTGCATCCCCCTTTTGAAATGCTTAGTCCTCAAAGCATAATTATATATAAATAAATATAAACACTAATTAATAATCAATAAGTAATATGTAATGAAGGGACTGTTAGAATATAGAGGATTGTGCTCGGTTAACCATTGACGATACCCTCCTCACCCAACCACAGGCCGAAGCCACCCTTCGAGCACCTTGACCTTGACCGAGAAGAGAATCCTGGTAGCAATCAATAGCCAAGAGAGGCTAAATGCACTAAGCAAGAGAATAGAAACTAGACTGAACAGATGATCCCACCCAGAAGCTAGCGCACTACTTTACCAGCTCTCCCAGAAAACTTGCGCACCAAACTGCTGCTGCCTGCAACTGCCTACGCAGATTTAGCTCTTGTTGCAATTGCTGAGATGTGAAATAATGAAACTGGCGCCCTGTATTTATAGTGGACTAGCCAGTCTAACTGGTGTCGACTTGTCCTTCTGGGTATCAATAAATTCAATTTAAATATATTTGTTCAGCTGACAACTTGTCTAGGGTTTCCTTTAATTCTTTGCTTCCTTCCGGAGGATTCTAGTCTCATCATAGGTCACAATAGAGGTTCATACCTCCCGAAGCTACCATAATATTAAGACTCCCTCCTAGCTAGGGAGGTATGGTCTTGAGCACAACAGACCATTCAACTAGTAGCACCACGAGCACCTGTCATTATTATCCGACTGGATAATCTCCTATGACAACTGGTACAATATCAATTAATAGAACACACCTGTGTCTATTCCAGTAGTACACAACTACTCAGACTTCTGAAACACAATCACAAACAGTAACATATCTACTGTCATTCATTCTTCATAACAAATATCTGATAGCAACCTGTATGGAAACAATGTTATGACAAGAACTGAATCATCTGGACCAATCTTTCACTCACGTCAGTGAGATCTGAAAGAGTGTCTGTCTTCAGTATAGAACATCAATAATAATCATCTGGGCCAATCTTTCACTCACATCTGTGAGGTTTGAAAGAATGTCTGCCCTCAATATAGAATATCAATAATGGGCTATCTGCCCCATTCTTCTCAACCAAGGAAGAAGGATTGTTTCTNTGAAACACAATCACAAACAGTAACATATCTACTGTCATTCATTCTTCATAACAAATATCTGATAGCAACCTGTATGGAAACAATGTTATGACAAGAACTGAATCATCTGGACCAATCTTTCACTCACGTCTGTGAGATCTGAAAGAGTGTCTGTCTTCAGTATAGAACATCAATAATAATCATCTGGGCCAATCTTTCACTCACATCTGTGAGGTTTGAAAGAATGTCTGCCCTCAATATAGAATATCAATAATGGGCTATCTGCCCCATTCTTCTCAACCAAGGAAGAAGGATTGTTTCTGATTTCTGAACCTGGACCATTTCCCACCCTGGGCCATTCTTCCGACACCAAACAAGGTGTAACCTGGAGAGAATGAGTCTGCCTTTGAGAAATGTTTGGACCATTTCTTACCCTGGGCCATTCCTTCGACACTAAACAAAGTGTAACCTGGAGGGAATGAGTCTGCCCTAAGGAATGACTGTCCTGGACTATTCCCCACCCTGGGCCATTCTTCCGACACTAAACAAAGTGTAACCTGGAGAGAATGAGTCTGCCCTCGAGGAATAACTGTCCCTGATTGCTGAGCTTGGACTACTCCCACCCTGGGCCATTCTTCCTACACTAAACAAAGTGTAACCTGNGTCTGCCCTCGAGGAATAACTGTCCCTGATTGTTGAGCCTGAACTACTCCCCACCCTGGGCCATTCTTCCGACACTAAACAAAGTGTAACCTGGAGAGAATGAGTCTGCCCTCGAGGAATAACTGTTTGGACCATTCCCCACCCTGGGCCATTCCTCCGACACTAAAGTGTACCCTGGAGAGAATGTATAACCCTCGAGGAATGTCTGTCCTGCATCAACCTCCAAAACAGACGATTCTTCGAAACTGCTCACACCTGTGAACTTCGAAAGAATGACTGCCTGACGAGGCGGACCATTCTACTTGACCACTACTCAAAGTGACTGCCAAGAAGAATGACTGTCCTAGACCACTCCCCATGTTAACCACAATGGGAAGTCTCTATCTATGATACATCAACAATCAGTCTGCCTCCCATGTTAACTACAATGGGAAGCTACTATCCGTTAGAAATCTCAATCCACTTTCCGAACAGGAAAGCATCTGTCCAATCTGGACTATTATAAAGATAAATAATATTTTCAATGCTCCCTCCTAACTGGAGAGTTATTTCAATCACAAAATAAATGTTTTTCAAGAATATTTTTGCGTACCTTCTTTATCTTGGAGAATCTTCCCTTTCAGCTAAGGGAGTTATTTCCACTATCTCCATTTTCTCTTGGAAATATGCAAACTTGATTCTGGAAAGAGGTTTTGTCAGGATGTCTGTTGTCTGCTCATCAGTGGGGATATACTCGAGCTTTACCTCTCCTTCCTGGACTTTATCTCGGATAAAGTAGTATTTGATCTCAATGTGCTTCGACCTTTCATGAAACACTGGATGCTCGGATAGTCTTATACAACTCTGATTATCACAATATATTGTGGTCGATTCTGGAGTCTGATCAAATAAATCAGATATTAACTTCCTTAGCCATACTGCTTTTGTGCATGCTTCACAAGCTGCCATATACTCTGCTTCTGCTGTACTGAGTGAGACAGACTTCTGCTTCCTGCTGCTCCAAGATATCGTAGCGGAGCCCAAGCTGAAACACATACTTGAAGTACTCTTTCTGTCTTCTGCACTTCCTGCCCAATCAGAGTCTGTGAATCCATGAAGTTGGACATCACTGGATGCGGTATATCTTAAGCCATAGTTTATTGTCCCACGAATATATCTTAGAACATGCTTTACAACTATCCAATGCGCTTGTCTAGGCTCCACCTGGAACTGACTTAATGTATTAACAACAAAGCAAATATCTGGTTGAGTATTTACCAAATTAGCTGTCGATATAGAGATGGATCCACTGGATCAGAATCTGGAACTTTCACTTTTCTTATATCCGTATTCATAGGAGTGTCCATGGATTTACAGTCCATCATTCCAAACTTCTGAAGGATCTTTATTGCGTATTTTCCTTGTCCAAGGAATACTTCATCACGCTTCTGCCATACTTCTAGTCCCAAGTAATAGTGCATGAGACCTAGATCTTTCATATCAAATTCAGAGGCTAAATCCTTCTTGCACTGGATGATTAGAGATTCTTCACCTGTTATGAATAGATCATCAACATATAGTAGTAGAATTACAGGTGCATTGTTCACGACTTTGTAGTAAAGGTTTGGATCTGCATGACTCTTAGAGAAACCAAGTCTTGTTAGATAGCTATCCATTCTGGCGTACCAAGCCCTTGGGGCTTGCTTAAGTCCATATAGAGCTTTCTTCAATCTGCAAACGTGAGTGTCTTTGGAATGTACCTCGAATCCTTAAGGTTGTTCAATATATACTTCTTCTTCAGTAGCTTCGTTGAGAAAGGCTGTCTTTACATCCATCTGGTGTAGATTCCATCCCATGGAAGCGGCAAGAGATATGATAGCTCTGATGGAGGTATACGTTGCCACTGGAGCAAAGGTTTTGTCATAGTCTTCTCCCTTCTTCTGGGAGAACCCTCTGGCCACGAATCTTGCCTTGTATTTATCCACGCTTCCGTCTGCTGCATGTTTGATTTTGTATACCCATTTTGAAGTTACAACTGATTTCTCTTTGGGTCTGGGTACAATTTCCCATACTTCATTTTTCATAATGGATTGATGTTCTTCCGCCGTAGCTTCTTTCCATTGTCCCTTTTTAACTGCTTCTTCAAATGTAGTAGGTTCTTCATCTAGAAGCTTTGTCATGTATGCTGCATAACTTGAAAATCTTTTCGGTCTTTTAGTCTTCTTGGATGTTCCTTCTGGAACCTTGATTCTTTCTGCGTCTTGTAAGGTGGCTTCAAGCCAAGCTGGTCGTTTCTTGTTCTTTGGTATATTATCTGAATCAGCGTTCTCACATATCTCCATAGGATGATCAGGTTGATCCTTTTCGTTATTTTCACCTTCTGTGTTTTCTTCATTTGGTTCTTCAATTTCTTC
>JASDQU010819830.1:0-10410 GCA_032191745.1 Picea mariana
ATGATCCACAATCTTATTCACACTTTAAATGCATCGTACCTAATGGATCCGTGGGTAAAACATGTCATCATGTCGCATCTCTCCGACGTGGAGGTCGGGGGATCGAAACTTTAAAATGTAAAATTAATGTGTATTTTATTTTGTAATTCTCGAGCACTGAAATCGTGTCGAGTGTCGGCAATCGATGATAGCTCTCTTCTCTTTGTGTAATGCTTACCTTTTCTTTTTCCTACCGAAGCCGAACAGGTCGGTCTTCGATGATACCTCTGCCAAGGTTCAATCGTAAAAAGGAAGACTTTCATCTACTGACGTCGATGAAGATCGGTGTTCGGTTATTTTAAACTTCTCAAATGATTTTCATCATCTTTAACATTTACTGATGCTGAACTCCTAAACGCTTCATGGAAAGCTTTAGTTTTCTGATTTTCTAAGTAGATTATTCAAGACCCTTTAACGATTAAGATGATTCCTTGTTGTATGTTCAGGCATTCTTTAGAATGAACATAAAAAATAAGCGCAAGTATCAGTTTCATACTGAAGGCAAAACAAACAATGTAAAAGATCAAGTGGTATCCAAAAGTAAAAAATGGACATAGAATTTTAGGGTGTGTTGAGTGCTCAAAAAATGGAGATTCACAGGGCGAAATCATAATCTCTGTTGCTCCTTCGTTTCCTATGACCCTGACCCATGACCCATTTTTTTTTTTTTAAATTTTAGTAGAAGTATTAGGGCTTGGCAATTTATTGGGAGGGAATCAGTTTCTCCCCTCAGGCTCTATAATTGATAAGTGCTTGCTCCAATATTCTCTGCTACCTAAAGAGTTCCAAGCCATATATTCTGAAACTTAGAATGTCTCCCCTTAGGTTCATTTTCTATGTCCCACTTCAGGACTAAGTCTCCTAATTCAAAATTATTTTCTTTGGCCTTATGCTTATCGAACCATGTTTTCACTATTCGTTGGTGAGTTAGGAATTTTGACTTAGCCTTTTCTCTCTCTTCTTCTAGCATAGGTAGAGTGTTAATCCTTTGCTGCATGGCCGATGAGGGTTCTTCATTGGAATCTTGGGCCAACTGAAGAGACGGGAGATAGATCCCATTTGGGAGGATGGATTCTTGCGCATAGACCAGAAAGTATGAGGAATTTCCTATGGCTTCCTTAGGTGTGACCTATCAGCCCATAGAGCATTATAGAGTAGATTATGCCAGTTTATCTGGTTATCTGTGACCGTCTTCTTCAATATCCTTACCAGGTTTTTATTAGTTGATTCAGCAACACCATTTTCCTAGGAGTAGTAATTTGTAGAGTACTTGATTATGATTCTTTTGTCTAGAGAAAACTCTGTCAACAGGGTTGAAGAAAAGTAAGATACGTTATCAAAGACCAGGAAAGAGGGGACACCGAACCTCATGATCAGCTGCTATTCTATGAATTGGATCACCACCTTCTCATTCACATGAGTAAGAGGAATGGCCTCTGTCCATCTCATGAAATAGTTGGTGGCAGTAAGAATGTACTTGTGCAGTTTCAAGGAGCTAGGTGTGATTTCTCCTATGATATCTAACCCCCACTGCTCGAAAGGCCAAGAGACAGTAACAGGTTGGAGCGGAACTGCCTCTCTTTTCTCCTTTCCAACATTCATTTGAAAAGTTTTACATTTCCTACAATAAGTATGAGCATCTTTGAACAAGGTGGGCCAGTAAAAACCGACTCTCAGAATATTATGAGCAGTGGTGTTTCCTGCAAAATGTCCCCCAGCGGGACCATCATGGAGTTCATTCAGGAATTTGTCGATGTCTCCTCGTTCGAGACATATTAATAGTACCCCATTGTAATTGATCCAAAATAGCACCGAATTTATAAGATGATACCGCACAGATTTTAATCTCAGGGCTCTCCTTTCTCTGGGATTAAGGTTTTCGGGACAAGTCCCGTGATGTAGAAGATAAGTAAGATATTTATACCAAGAATCTTGTCCTGGGGATATGTATGCTATTTCACCACACCATATTTCCATCTCATTCTCCCATCCAAGATCTTTATTTACTTGATCTTGGGCTTCGACTGCAAGCTTACACAACCCCTGCCCTTCTACTAGTTTTGCTGGTTTTATTTCTAGATCAAATTCCTGGACTATCGCCATCCACTTCCCTCTCCTTTCCCCCACTTCTTGTTGGGTAAACAAGGATTGAACTGCAGGGTGTGACACAATTAATTCAGTGTGATTCTTGAGGATGTAAGACCGAAAGTGTTTTATTGCCTTATAAACCACGTAGGCTTGTTTGTCGACAATAGGATAATTGATCTCAGCTCCTTGAAGATTAGTACTCATAAATGACACCGGGGCTTTGTTGTTTCTATCATCCTTCTAAGTCAAGACTGTAGCTAGAGATTGGTCGGAGGAAAATGTATAAAGGAAAAAATCCCTATTGAAATTGGGACTTCGCAACACTGGGGCCTGAGAAATGGCAGCTTTGATATTGTTGAAGGCATCTTTTCGCTCATCATCCCACTTAAACTCGACATCTTTGCGAATTTTCTTTTGTGAGGGTTTGATGATTTCCGCGAAGTTAGGAGTGAACTTCCTCACAAAATTGATTTGACCGAAAAAAGGATTGCATAGATTTCTTATTATGGGTTAAGGGAAGTTGAGCTATGGCTTTAATCCTTTCGGCGTCTATGCGAATCCCTGCCTGAGATATAATGTGACCTAACAACTTACCTTCCTCGACACTGAAGATAGTTTTATTAGGGTTTAAGGATATACCGTATTGCCTACACCTCTCAAAAATCTGAGTTAAGTGTTGGATGTGCTCTTCTTTGTTCTTTGAATACACTATTATGTCATCTAGATACACTACCACACATCTATTAATTAATCCCCGGAAGGCTACACCCATGGCTCTTTGGAGGGTTGCTCCTGGGTTAATCAACCCGAAAGGCATGCTCTTATAAGTGAAGGTTCCCCATTTGGTTTGAAAAGTGGTTTTTAAATGGTCTTCCTCCAAAACAAGGACTTGGTTGTATCCTGAGAAATCGTCTAGTAAAGAAAAATTCTCCGAGCCTAATACAGTCTACAAGAGTTATTCCATCGACGGAACTGGATAATTGTATTTTTCTGAGGCCCTGTTGAGGTTCCTAAAATCTACGCATAGGCGGATCTCTCCAGAATTTTTCCTCACCGGAACAAGGTTCGCTACCCAAGACGAATGCCTAACCTGAAAAATGATATAGGCATCTAAAAGCTTCTTTAGCTCCTGATACATAAGAGGCTCCAGGGATGGGTGATACTTTCAGAGCTTCTGTTGGAAATGTTTTAATTCCGGTTTCAAGGGGATGGTGTGTTGAATGATGCGGGTATCATACGTTTTCAAATTCCTATAGGACCACACAAAGACATCTTGGTATTTCCTGAATAATTTGAAGTAATGTTTCCTCTCTTCTTTAGACATTGTCTTGCCTAGATTCACATTCTTTGGGCTCTTTGGGGTCCCAAGATTTATAGTTTCATGCAAGGGACAAGAGATACTAGTCTTTGCATTTTTGGGTCCCTTAAATCGATCCTTGAGATCAAAAATATTTTCTAGATTAGCTATCCCTTTTGGGATCGTGTGATCCTTTGATTTATCCATAGGTCGTCCCCTCCGAGGATTGGTTTCTGTGGATAGTTCTTGGAATTCTTCATTGTCAATAGCGAGGTCTTTGAAATTGTCTTGGTTAGTCAAGAAGTTTATGATTTGTTCATCTCCTTCGAAGATTTTCCAATTGGAAATATTATTAGTTATCGATGGTTTGTAAAGCATATGCACAGTGAATCGAGAGGCTTCATAATATTCTAAAGGCGACAATGTGGAAGCGGCGGTGGCCAAAGAGTCAACAAGAAAATTATTTTTTCTGGGGATCATAGTGATGTTAAAAGCCTCAAAGTGTTCTATTAACCTATGTACCTCCCACTGATAGTTATTCAGATGAGGAAAATTGCAATGTATAGTATTTATTACTTGTCTAACAATAATTTTGGAGTGCCCAAAAACTTTCAATCCTTTGATATCCAAATCTATGGCTTTCCTTAATCCTTGTACTAGAGCTTCATATTCGACAATGTTGTTGGTACATTCGAATTCTAGCCTACAGGAAAATAAATGAAATTTACCAATAGGATTGATGAGGATGAATCCTTCTCTAGACCCTTCTTGATATTTGGATCCATCAAAATAGAGGGTCTAGAATTGTGAACGAGGATCACTATTTTCATTTCCCTTATTAGTTTCTTGTTCCCCGACCTCTCATTTCGCAAGTTCTAGCACCGAGTTTTGGAAAAATAAGGTGTCTCCTGTCAGTATCGACGATTTGTCTTGAAAGATCAATTTGGAGTTTTGAGTAAGAGGAACATCAGATAAGAGGGGAGAGAAGTTTCTAAAGTAGGAGTCGCAGGAATAATTGCCCAGTATGAGGAAATCTATGGATGAGGGTTCATTAGAGGCTTCTAAATCAGTGACCATATGTTTTAGATATCTCTCCCTATTGATTCTGATCATGTCCTTGTATCCCTTCAATGGTAGCCAAAGGTGTGCCTAGTCCGTACTGAAGTAACTGTTTATCTTTTCAGACTAGTCTCGGCTTAGTAATAGCCCATATGCCTCTGGGATATCTACTACAATAATGTCGATCACTTGCACAAACGTGGGGTGCGTCAATATCCTGATCATCACGTCTTTGAGTTTTCCTATGACCTTGAGCTAGGTCCTATCCAGTTGTATGACATGTTTATCAGTCTTGAGAGGAGCGACATTCAATTTCTTTCAAACAAACAAGGGCATGCCGTTGGAGGATGCTCCAGAATCTACTAAACAGTTATGGATGTTTCTATTGAAGATTTCAAATGTTAGGAGGAACAGGGGTACAAAATGTTTTTCTTTTCTATCTTTCAAACAAGCATTCATAGTTGGTTTTCTTAGAGGACCTATGTGAGTCAAACTTATTTCTAGGCCATTGCCCATCGTCAGGTTTTCGACAGAGTTCAAGTTCTGTAACATAAAGTCTTTCTACGAAGGGATCCTGCATATATCCATAACTAAAATATTGGCCTTTAGCTTCTTCAAATCTTCAACCACATTGTAATATAGTTTGGGCGACTCTTGGGTGTGAATTCTTATAATATTTTTTCCGAGAGTGAAGGAGGTTTTCGGGTGGTCGGGATTTAACTTACTTTGCGAAGCCCAGGTGGCGTCGGTATCTTTTGAGCTGTGCAGACCCTTACTGCATGTCTATATCACCGAAACTTTCGCAGGTTTTTCCCGAGACTCAAAAAGATCGCTGGAAGGCATGATCAGGTAGAGATCCCATAACAACATGGCTGTGTCTCATGGTGGGTCAACTTCTTCCTGGTCTTCCATATTCATAACCGAATTGCTTGGCTATTTGGATAGGGAGACTTCGTCTAGAAACCGATTGGCCATCAAATTCATGGAATGTACCCATTGAGGGCATCTCTTTTAGAGTGGTTATCCTAATGATAAGAACAAAAAGAATCATACACGACATTCCCTAGATCGATATTTAAGTTAGCTGGGGGAGGTTCAATTTCTTTGAAAGGCGGGTTTCTTTTAAAGAAAGGTTTATAGGGCCTTTGGCCTTGGTTTCCCTCCCCTGCATTTCTCTTCATGTCTATGATTTTGTTCGATAATTTCTTCACCATGCGTTGGAGATATTCTATATCACTATTACCTTTGTCAAGAGTCTGTTCAACTGGTTTTCCCAAAGGTCTAGTCAAAAGGAGTCCTCTCCTGGGGGGGGCTGGATTTTTTTTTTCACTAAGGAGACCTGGTCCTCTTTACATCCTTTCATATGGAATTCTATGGTATTGGCCTCCTCAAAATTCTCAGCCAAGGTTTTCTTAGCAGCTCTTTTTACAAACATAGAAATAGAAGTCGGGAGCACGTTGCCGTAAAACTCGATTTGTAACTCTTGAGTTGGTTTTGCCGCGGGATGGAATTTGTTTAAAATGGTCGTGAATCTCTGATTGAAATCTTTGACCCTTTATTTCAGACTCATGGTGGCTACGGACAACTCATCCATCAGGGCTCCTATAGTAGTTTCCTCTACAAATTTATCTAAATAATCTTTCTGGAACTTAGTCCAGCTGGTTATCGATCCTACTGGCAAGTTGAAATACCATGTGGAGGATTAATTTTCGAACGTGTAGGGGAAAATTCTGTAGACTACATCTTCATGTTGAATGTTCATAAGTCTGATAGCGAGTATGAACTTCTTGATGTGATCTTCAAGTAATATTGAAGTTTCGAGGTCGTACTTAGGAAGCAGTTTCTCTGGATGTCAGGGAAGATTATGTATTCATCCAGGGAAGAACACGACATCTCTGACCAACCATGGATGATTGTTATGAAGAAGGATTTCTCTTTCTCCCTCATGGTTATTATTACCCTCCATATCTTCAAAATCTGAGTCGAACCCTTCTTCCAAAAATTCGTTTGGCTCAGAGACGTCAACGACTGGCGTTTCGGGTATCAAATCGAGAGGTTATTGGATTCCAGTAAATGAAAAATCTATTAAGTCTTCTACAGAGTGTACGAAAACTTCGTCGAGAGTGATAACCACTGGTATGCTTTGTTGTTTTCTTCGAGGGAGGATGGGAGCTAAGGACAATGCACCGATGTTCCGGGCGTAGGCTCTAGTGATTCTCCTGAATTAATTCACTTGCTCGTGAGGAAGAGCGTAAGTTATTTCAGGGTGAAAAGGTTCTTCCTTAGGCTGGGGTGAGTTATCCATTTCAGAAATACTCAATGTGTGTGGGATGTCTTGTGACGGACTATCCATGCATGTGGGATGTTACGAATCTGTAGGCTCTTTGAAATGATAGATAAAATATATATTCAACCATTCATTCTTAGGCCCTCCTTCTAGTGCCAATTCTATTGATAGGACCTAAATCCCTTGCGTCAATAGTAGGAACCAAACGCGCCATCGAGGACCAATTAGACTTTGCAATGTTTGAAATGGAATGGTTATCTAGATCTTATGATCCAACCAAGTTATCGATGGGCTTTGTGTTTCTTTGTGAAGGCTCTTCCTTCAGTTAGGACTATTTTCTTCTGTAATTTCTCTTGGGTGGGGCTGATGTGAGATATGAAAGCCAACATAAACCAACTTGACAATTAACAGGATTAAGTTTTAACTGCCGGGGAAGAGGATAAGCTTGGGATAACCCACTTCTCAACATGCATACAATTACTCTATACCACATGCCTAGTACTAATACATTAACCGTGTGAGCATCTAATTAATGTTTGAGAAACTAACTATCAAAAAGAAAGAACATATGTAACAAGATAATGGCAAGAAAAATAATTCATCTACCATAACCATTCATTACATAACAACACAATGATTTACCTTCATCATTAAAGCAAAGAACATCAAGACATTGCACCAGATAACTTGACAACATAATTAATTGCTCTTACTCATTACTGCATCATTCATGAAACAGAATAGGAAGTAGTTCTTCTCCAGGTCCAATCACATACATCTGATGAAAATAGTTTTTCTTTGGTCCAGAAGGACTTCTTAATTCGTAGCAGTCTCAAAATAATTCTTAATAGCCCAAAAGAAAGAGTTCTTACAACAACCATTGACCCCGTTCTAATTGGACGATGTCTTTATTTATAATATAGAGTTTTAACCGAAACTAATGGTTAATTGCAGTTAAAAAAAAACAGAAATCACCATGTGGCGTTATCTTCCAACAGATTTTTTAACAGTCATCTTGAGATACTTCTTAGAAAGGATGACTGCTCTTGTATTCAGTCCAACTGAAAAACAATTTTTCACAAGTTCGAGTCCATGGAAATCTATGTTGTTCCATCGGGGTCGCGTATATTCTCTTGATGTCTACTGCATGTGCCCGGTACTTTACTAAACTGAAGTTCAGTTGTTGTAGCATGGTTCAGGCTTTGATACGATGTTCGACAAATTGTCATACTTGCCCTGGCTTAGCATTGGTTATTTTTGTGAACTCTTCGGTCCATAGCACATCTTGTTCGGCATGCAGATTGACCACATTGGTCAAGTTAACGAAATTATTGGGG
This sequence comes from Picea mariana, assembly GCA_032191745.1. NCBI lineage: Eukaryota > Viridiplantae > Streptophyta > Pinopsida > Pinales > Pinaceae > Picea > Picea mariana. The sequence continues at coordinate 8,108 of JASDQU010819830.1, forward strand.
GTACTGAACTCGGGGAGCCCAACATCCTTCATTATTTTGTTTATTTTACCCCAGTTATTATTACACCTGGTACATTGCTCTTGGATCTCTTGATGTGGGTCCCGAGACATCTTGGCCTAGTACTCGGCTGATCACTTCATGCGATTAAGACTACTTTTGCCTATCACCTGAATGCCATGTTTTTCCTTATCTCTACCTTGATGGACTGTCTCAATGTACTCGAGTCTTTCTACCACTTTCTGCACCCTTTGATACCATTGCTCCATATCCTTGCAAGTTGAGAGTGCCATGAGAGTGTCCTCCTGGAACTCAGCTATGTTTTCAGTTAACATGTGTCTCTCCTTTTTAAACTCATTTTAAAATCCTATGAACTCACCTTTAAGATACACAACGGTCTGCGTGGTGCCCTTATAATATTCGATAAGATGGCGCAAGTGTTCGAGCTCCTTGTGGGCGATGGCTAGTTCCTTTTTGTCTCTCCTAGATCTATCCAAAGTGGCATCTGAGAGGTATTTTCCTACGTTGATCAGTTCAAACATTTGGGTGTCTGCTGTGTTGATCAAGTTCTCCTCTGTAGTAACTAGGACGGAGTGATCCAACGAGATCCTTCTTTTCTTCGTAGTCCTTTGGACAATGGCCTTTCTCTTATGATCGTAGGAGATAGCATAGATATCTGCCAGCTTGTCTACTGGCTCTGGTATCTACTGATCACCCCATGCTAGTTTGTTTCCCAAACTACCAGTGGTGTATATTTGTTCAAGGTTGGAATCTTGAACTTCCTTGGTGTATCTTGCGGGTCTGACTCCAAATTGTCTCTTGTGAGGGATTTGAGCATTGGGAAGAATGGAAGTGTCAGGTATAGGCTCGTTACTTACATGCTCGTCAACCACATAATTGTTGATTTCCTTTTACATAGATCCTTTCTTTGTTTCTTCCGGTTCGGGCCCGTCATTCATATTTTCCTTGACTTCCGATTTATTGGGTCCTTTTCTGTTGAGACCGCTTTTGGTTTTTGTTTCCTTTTGCAAAACCTCCTGGTCTTGAAAATCGGACTGAGGGGAAGAGGTTTTCTCGGGCTCAGGGGAAGAGGTTTTCTCAGGACCTCCTTCCTCTTGGACCCGCAATGAGGTGCCGTGAGATGACTTCAGACTCTATTCGTTGCTATATATATGTATATGCTTGCTTAGGGTGTTAGGCGCTTGGGTTTCTATCGAGACCCGACCTGTCTCTGTTTGAGTTGTCCTGCCTTCCGAGGAATGGACCGACGATGTTGAGGATTCAGGATTACCTAACCTGTTGGTGTTGTCAGGATTCATGGGATCGGGGCCGCTTGACTCTGTTGGGGTTCCTTAGATAGTAGTTGAAATTGCAGGTCTTATGATAAGGTATGGATCATCCTGCATCCACTTCATTAGTAGCTGGCCTTGCTGGTATAAAAGTGCACCCATCTCTTATGCAACTTGATCTTTAGAGAGATCCCTGATTTGTACCAGGGATTCCTGATGAACTATGGCCACCTCGACGCCCTTTTGGGATAGCCTATTCCCTCGCTGGGTTCAAATGCTACAGTTTCATCCTGAGCCCTGAGAATTTCTTGAGCTGTCTGCTCCAAAGACATCGCTTGTTCTTCCAAACTCATGGCCTTGAATCTGGTTGTTGGATGATCAACCCTTCTTGACACCACTTCATCTCAATCTTGGGTGTTTTTGGTGAAGATTTCATCTTCAAACCAATCATGGGCATAGGGTCAATAGGATGATACCTATGATGCATGTTGCGAGACCAGTCCCTTGGGATCATGTTTGCAAAATCAACGAGTTTGGAACCATAATTCCAATTGACTTAGCTCTTACTGCTTAGCATGGGAAGTGTCTTTGACATATAGAAGCCAATATGAAACCCATATGGTATGAAAGCCTGCTTCTTTTCCTTTACTAAGGTGGCATTGTATCCTTGCAGGATGGTCTGGTAGAAAATTTCCCCTATCACTAGTCGGTCAGGAACATATATGGGTAACAAATGGGGTGCCCCTATGGCTCCGAAAACCCCAATGTAGGTTTTGCACTCGTCTATATACTGGTGACCCATTTTGGATATAACCCCTTTTACTTCTTTTGAAATCCCAGGACATTCTTTCCTGAACAAAAAAAAATAGATACGTGTAATAAAATGGTCACAGATAAGGGCATAGGATTTTTTGTACCTGTTATCCCATAAAATGTTGAAGTATACATGGACCAGGAGATCTGAAGAGTGCCAGTTCAATTTCATTCCAGAGAAAATGTTCCTGGCGCAAGTGACGT
>JASDQU010819833.1:11763-39038 GCA_032191745.1 Picea mariana
AGGGAAAGAGTATCATTCTATCCTATTTTGTTCTAGATCTGGGTGGATCTAGGGAGATCATTTTTTGTCCGCACTTACGGATTAATCCTGAAACATGGGGGGTAGATAAACAATAATGGAAATCTTGGATGGATCTACCAGCAACCCCTGATTACACACAATATGCCCTAGAAATACTCCAAAGGGTGAAAATAAGATGCACTTCTTCAGGTTCAGGGCAATCTGACATTGCCTACACTTATCCAACATTAGTCTTAAACATTCAATATGGTTTTGTAATAAGCTAAAAATAGTCCAATCATCAAAATATGCTTCCAAAAATTTATGTAAAAACTCCTTGAATGCTTCGACCACCACCCTAGAAAATATGGTTGGTGCCTTCTTCAATCCAAAAGGCATCATTGTGTACTGATAGGATCCCCATTCTGTTGCAAATGTGGTCTTGTGGTGATCTTCCTTGGCAATCCTGATCTGGTGATACCCTAAAAATCCATCCGTGAAGGATTAAACTTCCTGACCTCCTACATTATATAACACTTCGTCTGTAAATGGTGTAGGGAATGGGTCATGAAAACAAGCATCATTCATCTTTCTGAGATCTACACAGATCCTGATCTCTTCTGTCTTCTTATCTTATACAACCATAGGGATAATCCATTCTAAATATTCCATAGGTTCTATGATTCCTATTTCCAACATCCTGTCTAGTTCAATCTTCACTTTTTTCTTATATTTGGGATTCAATCTGTAGGGTCTTTGCTTAACTGGCATGGCATCTAGATTCAAGGGGATATTCATCTCTCCCATGGGCCCTTTTATTCCCTTCATATCAATGAAATTGGTTGGGAACATGTTCTGATATTCATGTAGTAGTTTTATGATCTTATCAATGGTGGCATCATCCCAGTAATACCCAACATTAGCAATCTTAGGTGCTTGCTCTATTCCAATATTAACTTTCTTTATTTTGATCAGTTTTCCAATAAAAGGTAGTTCGACTCCTGATCCTTCTACATCTCTTTGGCCTTTTGTTTCTACGATGTTCACATTCCTAGGATCATCATCTTCATCAAAATTGATATTGTAACATCCTTGCAATTTCTGAAGAGGTTCAGTCCATTCATCCTCTTCTTGCTCAATAGGGAGGTTAGGTGCCTCCTCAAAGACTTCTTGTCTTACAACTTGTAGAGCTTGATCTACTGAAGGATATTGGCTTTCAAATGAAAATGTAGTTACAAATTTTTGAGTCATACCGTACCAATTTGAAGTGTTTAGGCACAGTTCTGCTTGAAGATACCAATTGATAGGCATTGTGTCCAGAGTGTTGATGAAATTATGCACCCACTACTCTTGAGGAATGTTTCTCCAGGCCTCCTCACAACCTTGCACATGGTCCTTCAAACAACTTTGACCTGTGTATCGAACTTCACATCCTTCTACTTGTTCTGAGAAACACACTACCATCAAAGTGCGACATTGCATCCAGTCCATGATGTTCTTTTTATGTGTCCCCCACCATATTTCTGGAGTTTCTTTCAAATCCTCATCCAGTGCGAACAATCTCTATTGTACTGGTACAATTTCTTCAAAATATGATAAGAATGTTTCTAAATGATTTAAACCATCAAATGTGGGAAGATTGCTTACTTTTGTGCCAATCCAATGAACTTCCCTGGTCAATATAGAACACCTCCATGCAGAGACTTCATACATTTTGTTCTGCCAATTCTTCAATGCTTCTTCTGAGTCCAATGAGCATGCATTGTCACTTCGCCAGATTAAATTCCCATCTGTTGTAGGGTTAATGTAATCATGTTGTATCACTGTCAATTTATATATATTCTCTATCTCATATGCACGGTCTTCTTCTCTTATGGGTTCTATGTATCTTTGACCTTCATTAGGATCCAGAGTTGAAATGACCCTAAGTCCGTCACCTTCAAACGTTATTCTTATTTTCTTTAAGTCAACAACAGTGGAATTGTTGAAAGCCCAATCAATTCCTAACAATGCAGGCTAAGGACAACTATCATAAATGATCTCAATCACCTTGAAGTCCACAAATGTTCTTACCCCATTGATGTCCACAGGGACATGCTCCAGTCTCCTGAAGGGGCTTACTTCCTGCTGATTAGCCATCCTAAGCTTGATAGGGGAGTAAATTAACTTAGGTTTTCCCATCAGGGCCCAGGTTTGCTTCATCATAACATTGACTTCTGATCCTAAGTCAAGGACCACATAATTTATATCATAATCTCCAATATGAGCATTAAGGTGTAGTTTCTTATTCGTCCTTCTCTTTTGGATATACTTGATGTACTGATCTATTCAGCCCGAGGGTCTACCTTTCCTGGTTCATACTGTCAGATCAAGTGTTGTAGTTCTTGTATGGCTCTCTCATCCTTAATCAAATCAGTGAATGTATACAAGAAACTAACAAGCTTGCTTACCTCTTTTCCTTCTCCCAGTGATGTATACTAATCAAATTCCAAAGGCATCCCACATTTTCTCACTTCTGGTTGTGCCTTTGATGAAGAAACCCGATCTCCTCCAAATTCTCTTCTTGCTTCCTCCAATATATGATTTTATTTCCTCGGATCAAACTCAAGTGTCTTCTCTGCAGTTCTTCTGACCCATGATTCATCTGTAGTCTTTTCTAGATTCATCATGTTTTCTCCTATAGCAGTGCCTCCTCTAGTGATAAAAATGACTATAGGATCCACTCTGTGAGGTTCTGCTGAGATTAATTGTACCTATGGGTTTCCTCCTCGTCTCTCATGAATTTTGGCTAATAACACATGACATTCTTCAATAACATGTTAAAATGAGTTGCAGTAGCTTCAAGTGGTACAAGGGTTCTGGCAATCCCTTGCCAAATTTCCTAGTTGTGCGTAGTTATAACAAATTATCTAACCTTGACCTCGACCCATACCTCCTCCTCATCCTCTTCCTCTTAATCCACCATGAGGGTTGAAGTTTCCTCTTCCCGAGGAGTTAACTGCGTAGTATTTCCTTCTTGATGTAATTCACCTTGATTTATATATGTGTCTCTTGATCTTTCATGCAAGAGGTCATAATCCCTACAATATTTCTCATCATGTCCCACAGATTTACAGAATGTGCAATGAAGTTTGGTAGGTGTCTGGACATATTTTTTCATGTAATAACATTCACCAGGGTGATGTCGATTTCTACATACCTCACACCAAGGTAGAGTAACCTGCTTCAAAGGGCTCAAAGCTCCTGAAGCAAAGTACTCATGAAATAGAGGACAATGCTCCTTGTCATGGCCCTCTGATTTGCATCTAATACACCAAATATATTCTCTTTTATCATTTCCCTTATCCTTTTTCATATCTTCGACCTGCAGTGATAAGCTAGTTAGTTGAGTCAAAATTTGACTCATACCTGAGCTGGACTCTCCCATAGGGGTTGATTCTAGTTTCATGGAAATCTCCAATGCATCAGCTTGCGAAGCGATATTCTGTTGCATCAGAGGGACTCTGATGTGTGGTAAGAGGGCAACAATGAACCATTCTTTATTCCATTTGTCTGGAATCTGAAAACTCAAATGACCTGCCAGGGTCTTAAACCTCTGATCAAACTCCCAAACAGGTTCAGCTACTCTCTACTTGATTTCTTTCATCTCTGTAATGCACTGCGACTTCGACTTGGGTTTCTTGAATTCGGAAATCAATGCATTATTGATCTCGTTCAACGATTTCGGTTGTGCAATGCCTTGGATGAAATTCATGTACCAACTCAATGTGCGGTCTCTTAGGGTAGTACTAAATTAAGCTCTGTTAACATATTCATCAGTGACATTCTTAATACTCCATACAGATTCACATAAGAACCAATGTTGATTAGGATCTTCGGATCCATATCCCCTAAAGGTGGGTAACCTCATCTCATCTGCCATAGATCTTCCTAGGGTTCTTGACTAAGTATGCACTGAACCACTTGTAACAGTGCTCTGAGTTCTCTGATAACTTAGGTTACTATGGTTACTTAATGTTCCTAAAACAACATGAGGAGTAATAGTACTTACTTCAATAGTCTGTGCAGTTCCTGAAGTTTCTGACTCTTCTCAACAAGGTTCTTCAGTCTTCCCTTCTTCTGCCCTAGTGGACTTTGAATGTTCCTCATTCATTAACTCTTCTTCTTCTCCACTGTAGAAGCCTTCTTCCTGTGTTGGTGGTTTGTGATTCTGCTCAAACAAGTTCACCAGAGGAACTTCTCTAAATGATCTCCCACTGCGCATGTGTCCAACCTATGTGTTGTTGTCGCTGTCTGAGTTATTGAACATTATCTCTTTAGTACAATCGATTACTTTATCTTCAAGATGTTCTTCTCATGTAACAACATCTTGATCTGCAACTTCAGAAAATGTAAAAATTCTCCTCTAGGTCCCTTAAAGAAATATCTCTCTGGTTGGCTATATGATTCTACTCTATTAATAGCAAACTTAGTGATGTACCCTCCAATGGTACTATCAAACCAATGATCGACTTCTCTTGACATGGCATTATCAACTCTCTTGACCTTCTTGATCAGCGTCGACTTTGAAACTATAGGTGGCCTGAGTTTGACTTCAAACTGGGTATCTGCTAATTTGGCTAGCCACTCGTATAGCTCCTTATGAATTCCTCCAAAGAAAATCTCATGTATATCGGTAAAGATATACTTTCCCAACCAATCCTCTGTGCTAAGATTAGGGTTCTTTTTCTAGGCTTCTGCGAAGTCCTTTTCTTGTTCTTATATCCACTTCTAAATCTCTGTCTTCGATGGAAACCACATTCACATTCCCTCAAGAAGATCCCATTCCCGACAATGGAACCATTTTTTGGCACAGGAGTAGACCTAAGGTTCAACTCTAACAGTGCACCAACAATCCCTAACTACTGGCCCTTTCGACAACACCTGCAAAGCAGATGCAGTCTCACTCGAATTAGCAATAGGGGGTTGCAGGACACAGGTGTCTACAACCAGAGGAAATTCAAAGTGGGTCCAAGACAACAACAACACAACATATAGATATCATTTACCAACTTAAACCTACTTCGCACAATTATATCTCATATCTAACCCAATGATGCAATAACAGAGTAATCATAAGGAAAAATAACACCACATCAATCAAACTGAACACAAGATATAAATGGTTCACCCTCTCCCTAGGGCTATGTCCACAGAACTGTGATTCTTGATATTATAGGAAAACATACATTTCTATATGCTCTCTTAGATTGCATATCTCTCTCTTCTTCTCTCTCTTTCTCTCCCCTCCCTATGCACCTAGCTGTAGGGTTGATCTTCGCACCCAGCTGAAGATATTACAAAACAGACTGCTCTCACAACACAATACTTCTCTCTCAACTATAACAAAAATCACTCATCATAACATAATCGAACCCATCCTAGGTCCTATTAACCTTTATTTATACATTACAATGACTCTCGGACAACCTTAGGCCGAAACATAGGTGTCAAAACCCTAAATAAAAAAACCTTAGGTGTCTAAAACCCTAGGTCAACTTGACCAGCATTTTTGGGGCTTTTCCAACCCGTCTTTCCTTCTTTATTGTGAGGTGCTTTAAAGCATCCATTGGTGGATTTTTATGCTTACTGAGTTGTCCACGATCCATATTCCTTGCTAATCTGTCTTCTTCAATTTCCCCGTCCAATGGATTCCTTTCTTTTACTTTTCTCCTTATTTTCTTCTCTTTTGGCCACTTCGACCCAATCTCAATTAATTTGTCTTTTGCGCAGTTCACACTTCACGCTTCTTTCCTTAATCTTTGCAACCTTCCATAACCAAGGGCCGACACTCTACTTCGGCTGTAGATAAAGATACTGATGATTGTTTCTTGCTTAGCAAAGATACTAAACACTCACCCAAGTAGAACTCTGCTCCAGTGGTTCTTCATCCGTCGTCAATGCAACCCACCCAATCTTCATCTATGTAGGAAATAAGTGATAGATCCTTTCCTTTTGTATACCATAATCCAAACTCTTTTGTTCCTTTGAGATATCTGAAAATCCTCGTCATTGCGAATACATGTGATTCCTTTGGTGTTGTTTGAAATCGTGCCACATGTTCAACTGCCTACATTACATCTGGTCTGGATGTTGTCACATATAGTAAGCTACCAATCACTGACATGTATTTCCTCTGGTTTGTAGACTTTGAATCATCATCTTTACTCAACTTGCAACTGGTTTGCATGGGAGTGGTAACTGGTTTGCAATCTTCCATTCCGAACCTCTTTAGCATTTCTCTGATATACATAGTTTTAGAAATAAAAATTCCTCGGTTTCTTTGACGTATATGAAAACCCGAAAAGAAGGATAGTTCTCCGAGTAATGACATTCCAAATTTATTCTGCATATCCCTTGCAAATTCCTAGCTTAACCTTGATGTAGAGGTTGTTGTCTTCACTTCCTTTTCTTGAACCCTTCTTCATCTTTTGCTTCTTCTTCGTAAAGTTGATCCACTGACTCATTTTCTTGTTCTTTTAATTCTCGTCCACTTGTTTCATCATTTGTTACATTGATTCTTTCCACAACTTTGTTCAACCTCAGATTGTAACACTTGTATGCTTTCCTTGAACTTGAGTAATCAACAAGTACTCATTTGTCCACACGAGAGTCAAAATTTCCCACTCTGCCATCTTCTCTTTTGATGTAGCATTTGCTTCCAAATACTTTGAAGTGCTCCACATTTGTTGGTCTTCCTTTCCATATCTCGTAGGTATTTTTTTCATTGTTGTTTCTGAGCATTACTTTGTTTTGAATGTGAAATGTTGTATGCACTACATGTGTCCAGAAATATCTGTCAATTTGGAATCCATTAGAATTGTTCGAACCATTTCCTGTGTAATTGTCATCCATTATGATAATGTTCCTTTGTCTCTGAACCACTCTTTGAACCAATCTATGAATGCATGCTCTCATCCACTGTCATATATATGTCCAAACCTGCTAAGTGTTCTTACGAATCCATCTCTGTCCATACTGTCCAAGACTCTACTGCAAAACTGTCCATAATCCTAACCCATTTATCACTATACTATCATGAAGTCCTTACTACTACAAATGATTGTACTTCAATTAACTAATTGCTCTGGATATGTCTACTCAAACTTTGTAAGGTGCTCGAAGGATGGTTCTTTGGTTTGTCACAGCTACCGCATAGTCTCCCCATGTCTAATATTCATATTACCTAGGAGTATCTATGTTGTATGGCTCAGAACAAATTCATTATCATCTTCATTGGTAGATTCATCATTTCTCTGAGATCTAACTTCTTTATTTATGTATATGGATTCATCTTTCACTACAATTCTTGAAAGTACAATCTCTTGAACTTGTTCCTTGTTTACCTATCCTTCTTTTCTTTTAGTTTTTTTCCAAACCTTTCTGTATCTGACATCTTTATTTTTCTCTACAGAATTTTCTTCATCTCGTTTTATTGTCAATCTTGTGATCCCTGGGACCTGGTCTTTGTTCACCTCTTCTTCATGTTTTCTTATCCATACTTTCTTATATCTTATATCAGTGTTCTCTTTCATGGAAGTATCAATCATGCTTCTATAATCACTGGCTATGTTTCCATAGTTATGACATTTGTAACATTCAATGTTACGTGGGGCCACGTAGGCATTTATTGATTGAACATTTCTTTTATAATCCCTGCAATCTGCAACCTTATGTCCAAAATTATTACAATAAAAACAATGGCCATAAAATAAATTTGCATACCTGGGAGTGAGTGATATTCTTTGTGGTGTAGTCCTTCTGAATGTATGCCTTGTCTAATCATGATCATGATTGAAGCTTCTTTGTGGCTTGAACATGGATGGTCTTCTTAAAGATGTATCTTCAATATTTTTCTTAGATTCTGGTTGACCATGATTCCTTCCTTTGAGTACTTCTACATAACTCTTTCTATTTTCTTCATTCTTTTTTTCTAGCAACCTAGAGTGCTTCTCTTCATTCTCTATAACCGATGTGAATGTTTATGTCTCTTCAACATTCTTGTTGAGATAATTATGGATCATGCCAACGATAGTGTAGGAGAAAGTAACTATATGTGTTTTTTAAGTTGTTTTGTTTCTATTTTTTAAAGTTTAGATCATTCCTTAAGCATGTGAAGAATGTAACACATGCTACTTGAATACTTCATAATGTTCCCTTTGATATTTAATCATTTTTTTATTTGTTTATATAATATCATAATTTTTGTGATGAAGTGGTAGATTAATTTGTATGAAAGTATATTTAAAATTTGGGTAGCGTAGTCCAATAATGTGGTTAGGATTATCACCCTATCACTTCATCTAAATTATGATTATGATTGGATAATATATATTTTTCATTTTTCATTTATAAAATTTTAAAATAAAAAAGTGATAATAGCGTGTAGTCTTGCTTTATATATGGTTATGTGTTGAATTTATAGATATTTTGTACGATCTATGCTTAATAATGGGGTTGAGGAGGAGACTCAATTAAATGATAATAATTAAGTGAGTATGAAAGTTTATTAGGATTTTTTTTATCAAAAAATTATGGTTTACATTTTTGTTAAATATTTCAAGATATACACACATGTGCTTGTGCACATCAATAAAAATAATGTTGAATAACTTATATTTCCATTTTTGTTGATTGTTTAATTTATTGTGGTTTAACAAATCACGTACACCAAAAAAATTAATTTAATTATTTCACTACAAGCAAGTAATAAGGTGCATCTACAACTCAAAATGGATCATACGTATAAGTAATGCAATTCCATGATGTTAATAAATTAAATTGAAAAGGAACGAAAATCATAACTTTAAAATGAAAAGTTGAAAAAAGAAAAAGAAAATGATAAGTAATAGAGTTCCATATTAAGTCAATTTTTTTAAGAATTGATAAGTTTGTATCTGGATTTCTTTGTCTTTAATAAATTCATACTTGAAATAAATTTAAGTTTATTATTAATAAGGAAGCTGCACTTGATAGGTTGGGGGAAAGCTTCGAAGCCCTTCCTGGAAGGGGGGCTCAATTTTAAAAATACCAGAGTTCAAAATTTGGCCTTGGGGGCAAAGCTTCTCTGGAAAATGGTCACTGGCAAACCCTTTTGGATTAAAATTGCGCTTTGGAGGAAATACTTTCGGGGGCCACGGGACAGAAGCTTAGAGTTCCCATGCAAAGAAACAGAAAATCTCCCCTCTCTTTGCGCTCTGCAAAAAGGCGCTTCCTCTGTTCAGCCCTCACCTTACCTGGGTGCCCAAAAGTGGCAAAAAAATCAGAATCTGGACAGACTCAATAATGGGAGACCCTCCCTTAGAGCACCGACAGGATCTATTGTGCCTCAAAAACTGGATGGACAGTCAAAATATCGTAACTCTCTCAGACATCTCAATCTGGGGGGAAGACAGACATCAGTCCTGGCAAGGGTGGGGCGTGCTAAACAGACCAGCTAATCTAGACTATCACCGGAATGCCCTCAAGCAATGTCTCCAAGGGAAAGCCCCCCTAAAAAAGAAAGGCAAAGATGAAAGAGGATGGGGAAGGAATGCACGGACTTATACCACGGCAGAAGGCTATCAACTCTTCAACAATGTCCCCACTGCTATGCCCAATCCGACACTCTGGAAAGCAATCTGGCAGTCCAACTCTCTCCCAAAAATCGATCTCTTTATTTGGACCCTGGCGCATAATAGCATCCCAACAGGGGAGAACTTAAGAAGGCGCGGATGGGAAGGACCTTTTAGGTGTCCCTTTTGTCTACATGAGGAAGAAACTACAGACCATCTCCTTTTAAATTGCGGATTTTCAAAAGAAGTTTGGATGATGGCAATAGGCCCCCATTCTGCGCTCAATCTTCCGCCGGACACAACAAGCCTCCTTCTCCAATGGAGCTCCTTCTACCCTTTCGTTGTCAAGGGGAGAACCCAAGCTTTCCTGCTGTGGGGAATGCTTCCAAAGTTTATCCTGTGGAACCTATGGCTAGAAAGGAACCACATAATTTTCAGAGAAATCCAAAGAAGCTCAGCCATAGTCGCCACCAAAATACAAGCTCTCTTGGGTGAATCTGCTCCTTACCTTTGCACTGTAATCAACAACCATAAGATGGACGAACCAGAGGAGCGTTGGCTGAGCCAGTTCAAGATACAAGGTCTCGAGGCCCGAAAAGTAAGTGGTCCAAGGAAAGAAGATTGGGAGATTAGGCAGAGTGAGAAGGAGTTTGTCGGTTGGAAACGTGCAATAAACACTCTGATTCTCTTCTTTGATGGGGCCTCCAAACGGAACCCAGGCCAGGCTGGGGGCGGGGGAATAATTGAAAATCTCACAGATGCTACAACAATACGTTTTGCTATGGGCCTAGGAATAGAGTCAAATAACAGAGCTGAGGCCTTGGCTCTCTGGCAAGGGTTGCATCAGGCAAATAAACTCAGACTCCAGGAATTGACAATAATAGGTGACTCCAGAATAATTATACAGGCTATAATTAATCACTCCAAGACCCAAAGAATCACTCTAAATAACCTTCAGGATAAAATTCACCTTCTTCTAAGGAAGTTTAAAGATTATAAATTTTATCATGTGCTAAGGGGTCTCAATGGGGAGGCTGACAAGGAAGCCAATAGAGGTGCGCTGCTAGAGGCGGGGGTTTTGACAGTGAATGAAGTGATAGAAACTGTGGAACTTCCTTGAATCTAGATCCGTGCCCTCTCTTGCACTCAAATGCAAGCTTTGGCAGCAAACTAGAGCTCAGACGTCAAAGTTAAATGCCGAAACTCCAGTTTCAGCACTGTTTCAGCATATGTCTCAGCAATGTTTCAGTGTATACTCAGCATTGTTTCAACATCTACTCCGCACTATTTCAGCAGTTGCTCAGCACTGTTTTAGCATATATTCAGCACTGTTTCAGCATATGCTCAGCATTGTTTCAGCATATACTCAACACTGTTTCAACATATACTCAGCACTGTTTCAGCATATCCTCATCATTGTTTCAGCATATGCTCAGCACTGTTTCAGCATATGCTCAGCACTGTTTCAGCATATGCTCAACATTATTTTAGCATATGCTCAGCACTGTTTCAGCATATGCTCAGCACTGTTTCAGCATATAATCAGCACTGTTTTAGCATATACTCAGCACTGTTTCAGGTTGAAAGAGATGGATAAGGATTTGGAAAATCTGAAGCAGCTGCTACAACATCAGCTAGATTTCTTGGAGAACTTGGACACGGAAGCTGGGCGCAGAATGGAGCATCTGGAGGCAGATATCAGCATCACCAAAATTGGATTCTCGGAGGAATTGGACAAGCTACATAAGGAGCTAAAAAATCCCCAGCATGAGCTTGAAGAAAGAATGGATCAGCTGGACTCAAGACCCCAAGATTTAATCCTTCTATGTAAAGTAGTCTGTCAGTAGGTTCTGACCAGCAATCTGGCAGTTTGTATTGTAGCCATTGTTGTAAATTAGCTAGAATAATAAGAAGGCGAATAGCTATAGAAGTAGAATGGCTTTAGAAAGCAAGCCCGAAGACAATCGAGGCCATTTTGTAACTGAATATGTGACCAGTCCACCTTCTTAATATATTCCATAATCGTTTTCCTTAAAAAAAATGATAAAAAAATATTAATTTAATAATAATAATAATAATAATAAATATTCATTCAAAATATTTGTAATTTAAATAATTTATATAATAAATATATGAAAAATGAAAAATTATTTTTCATTTTTTTTTTGGTTGAACTATTTATTTTAAATATAACTAAAATTAATTCATTCTCAAATTAAGACCCTAAAATATTGTGACAATTACTATGGTCATAAATGTCATTGTGACAATTACTATGAAGATGTAATTATATATGTCACTATTTATAAACTTTAACAAAATTCTTGTTAAGTATAATGTTGAAGATGTAATTGTAGATGCAATTAAAATTAAATAAATGTGTTACTTTAAATCTTAATTAAAAAAAATAACATAAACAAAAATATGATTAAAAAAACCTTATTTTTTTTTAGATATTATTATAATTATACTATGAAGATGTGATTGTAGATGCAATTGTTTATAAACTTTAACAAAAATTTTATTAAATATAATGTTGAAGATGTAAATGTAGATACAATTAAAACTAAATAAATGCTTTACTTTAAACCTTAATAAAAATAGTAACTTAAACAAAAATATAATTAAAAAAAAAAAACTTGTTTTTTTATATTATTATAATTATACTTTGTGATAATATTTTTATTGTAAATATTTACATTTATTGAACTATAATAAATACCATTACATATTAATAAGCTCAATATTATGTATGCACACTAATAAAATTAGTGGATAACATGATTAATGGTGTAAATCATAACCTTTCAGTCAAAAATGAAAGGGGCATTATAACATGGAGTGTGTGTTAACTTGAGAGGTACAAGTGGAAGTGGACTTGTGACAGCTCTAATGTAAAGATGGGACCACATACTTTGACATGCTATGATATTGCAAGGACCTTTTTGTATTGATGTAATGGCATGAATGTAACTATCTCTTCCAGTGAGTACCAAAATCCAATAATAACAAAAGGGATGGATCTATATCTTCCACTGAGTACCATTGTCATTGTTACTGTGTGAGAGTAAGGTGATAATGAACTTTCAAGCATTCGAATGTACGATTCTCATCATGAATTTTTGTTCATAATGAACTTTCAAGCATTCGAATGTACGATTCTCATTATATAAGACATTGGAATATGAATGCATTTTTTTTTTTTCATAGACATTGTTATGTATATGTGGTATCTGGTAACACAGTGTGTCCTTCGCGGATGAAAAAAATCATGGACTTAAAAAGTGAAAGAAATGATTTTTTTTTTAATATTTGTGTTTGTGTTTATGAGAGGTGAAGAGGAGGTGTATATCAAAACTCAAATTAAGAAAGGGAACTAAATTTTTTGAGTTAAGTTAATGATGTAGAATAGTTTATTGTAGTATAATTTTTTTTAGTGTCTAATTAATATGTTAGTTGGAACGATATAAGGAAAGAAAAGAAAGGTAAAAAAATGCCGTTCTAACAACATGTAAGAAATAGAGCGAGGTGATCTATAAGTTGGATGTATTTCTACAAACATTGTAAAGAAGCCAAGACAACATGTTAACTTTGGCATGCAAACTCCATATAGCTGAGCAAGGGTGGAATAGATTCTGAATTATTACAATATGATTATTTTAATTACGATATAAAAAAAAAAAAAAATGTAAAATCAAGATAGATCGGGCAATTTTATTTTGGTAATAAAATTAAATTAAATTGAAGTTTTTGGAAACATGATATTTTTTGAATTTACAGAAATTTGTTGACTTATAACATTTTATTTGTGAATATGTATTCTTAACCAAAACACTAGATCAAGGTGTTCAACAAAGTACCACACCATTGGATATTTATTATTTTATAGAGGTGTCATGATAAAGGAAAACTATATTGAGAGATTCATAAAAATGTGTTAATTCATAACCTTTTACTTGTGAATATGTATCTTAGCCCAAAACTCCACATTTTAGATATTTATTTATTACATGGAGTCATTCTAATCAGGAAGATTGCTTGGTGGGATTCACATGGATGTGTTAACTTATTACAATTTACTTTTGGATATGGATCCCTATATAAAACATTAGAGTGGGTTGTTTGAAAAAGTTAATGTGTCCTTAGATATGTATTCCTCTATGGAATTGTCATAATCAAGGAATGTCATTTAGTGGGGATGGAATTTATAACCTTCTAACCATAGATATAGATTCTTAATCAAAATGCCAAACTTGGGTGTTCAAAAAATTATTCATGTCAGTATATATTTATTCATTATAGAGTTGTCATGATCAAGAGAGACCCTTTGGGGAAGGAACCTATAAATTTTTATTCGTGGATATCAATCTTTAACCAAAACACAAGACCATGGTATTACAAAGTGACCACATTATTAAATATTTAAATTTTTGTCTGAGGTTATCTTGATTAAGCAAGACCACCGGGGGGGATGGAACTAATAACCTTTTATTTGTGGATATTTATCCTTAACCTAAAAATTAATTAGGTTGTTTGACAAGGTACCCACTTTGTGATGACTTATTCATGTACGAATTTGTTGAGATTAAGGAAGATAACTTGGGAGATGAGGCTCATAACCTTTGATCTATGGATATTGATCCTTAATTAAAACACCAAACTAGGTGTTCAACAAGGTACCTATGACATTAACTATTAATACATGTATGAAATTGTTGTGATCAAGAATAATTGCTTATAAAATTCATAACCCTTTACTTATGTATATGGATTATGCACTCATTTTTTTACCATTAAACCATATGAGTGATTTAATAAGTGGACAAACTCAATCTTCCAATGGATCTATATTCTTCGAGCAAGTTAAAATTTGCATTGATTTATTCATTTTCTCAAAATTTTATAATTGCGTATTAAACTCATAACCTTTTACTTATGGATATGGGTTATACACTCTTTATAATGAATTACTATCGTTTTATGGATAAACCATAGGAGTGATTTAATAAGTGGACAGACTAAACCTTCTAGTGAGTCCATATATTTTCAACAAGGTAAAGTTTGTCCTTTTCCACTTATTTTTCAAAATTGTGGTGATCTGGATAATTTTTAAATGAGTTAAAACTCATGAAAAGGGTTTTATAATTGAAGTTTCCATCAATTGAAAGAAACTACAAAATATGAAAAAAAAATATTACGAAATTATAAAAAAGAATTTCTTCTTTAAAAAACAAAAAACAAAAAACAAATACGATATGTTTTCTACTTGTTTAACTTGCTACCTAAACTAGAGCCTAGTCGACAAACTTTTTCATTTTTCTATGGAAAGAAAAAAAGGATAAAGGGGATATCCCCTTAGTCAAATGGAAAACTATTTCCATGCATGTTGGCACAGGGGCAGACCCAAGGTTCAACGCACCAACAACGCACCAACAAAGCCCTAACTATCGACCCTTTCGGCAACACCTGCAAAGAAGATAAGTCTCACCCGAGGTAGAGGCAGGGGTGGTTGCAAGAATCAAGGGTCAGTTCCTCAATATAATACTTAATACTTAATCTATGATTATAATACTTAATAAAGAACTTATCATTGTCAGTTCCTCAATATAAAATCAATAATCACTTCGCTGATAAAACAAGGCTTCGCAACATTCACACTGATATAACGTACTTAAGCACTTAGCATCAATAGATAGGTTAGATCTAGTAGATCAAGCACTCAACACATTCATATAGATTATATCTAACATTCTTATACATCATTAGCACTAAGTATAAGCGTATCTATCTAATCATCTCCAAGCAATTAGCAAAAGAAGATATAAACACATCCAGACAAGCACAAAGAAAGACAACACAGTGCTTATGTGGTTCACCCCCACCATGGGGCTACGTACACCAAATCTTATTCTTTATTATCTTCAGTCAATCGGTTACAAGAGCAGAGCCATCCAAACCCCACTCCGCACAAGACATAAGATCTGTGCATCTCGCTAGATCCTTCCTCCTTGCTTTACAGCACAAAGCCTTCCACCATCTGTTACAACCAATTGCACTTAGCTCTGCAAGTCTCTCACAATCATGCACAAAGTACTTACAAAACCCTACTTGCACTTAGCATAGATCACATAGATTCCTGTATCTTCCTATATATTCCTATACATCTATTTATACATTACAAAATAGCCCTAAGCATGGGTAAACCCATGGGCCAACATCCCAATCCCATTACATAATCCCAAAAACCCAAAAAGGACCCAAAAGTGGGCCGAGATCCCTTGATCTCCGCTTCGTCTTGCGCTCCTCCTTCAATAGGTTGTCGAAGTCCCAAAATAGGTCAATATGACCAAGAATCTCCCAAAAGTTGGTCAAGGGCCAACAGGCCCCCAACACTCACCTATGACTCGTCTCGAGTCACTCTGATCTGACCGGTTCTGCTTCGAAGGCCTTGAGCTTAGCTTGAGCTGCTTCAACCTGCTAGTGTCCGACGACCTCTTGCTCGATGAACTCTTGGATCACTGCGTCCTTCACGGGCCCTTCTAAGCATTGTTATGTTGTGATGACAACCTGTTATAGCTCTGCTCCTCAGCTTTCAACCTCTATGAATAATTGGCATGCCTTATCTTGTACTAGTTGAAGTCATTGAGTAACTTCCATCACTCTGCTTTGAATCATATGGATCTGTTGTTGGGAGATACGTTGCTCCTGAGACCGCTTCATTCTTTCCATGGCTGACAAGGCCTTCAGTTGCACCTGTAGTGTTTCTGCATACTGCTTTTCTTCATTGAGCTGCGACTCTAATGCCTATAACTCTGGATTCTCGATGAGGTTCTCATATGTTTGGGCACTGCGGTTACTCAGCTACTTGCACTCCAAGGCAAGAGATTTCAGTCTGTCAACTACACTGCGAGAAGTTGCTTCCCTTTGGTCTCTTACATCTTGAGGGGTCTCGAGCATAGTGCGGAGATCCAAGCCTGTTATGTGTTGTTGGAGCTGATGGATTACTTCTTCAAGTTGTGCCAACTGCTGTGGAACTCTCTCTTCGATCTTTACTTCTATGACTGTCACAGAGTGAAGTGCTTTGTGAACCATTTCCTTTCCTTCGAGTTTCTTTACGAACAACTGTTCCTTTCTTTTCTACAGTTGTGCCTTTTCTTCTTTCCACTTTTCTTGCAAATCAAGCTTTTCCCATTCTGTAGTACTGTGTTCTTCTATAAGGTCTCCCTGTACTTGTGCCAAAGCCTAGGTAGCTTGCATTGTTTCTTCCTAAGCTCGTCGAAGGCGAGCTTCGATTGTATCAGCAATGCGGTGGAGTTGAGTTGGATCATCTCCCAGTTCTGATTTTCCTACTGACAAAGGCGCAGTGGAGACTGCGTGGATGGATTGTAGTGCATGTTGCACTCCTTGGAGCTCGTCCTTAATCCGATGGAACACCTCCTCCTTCTTCGCTTTGCTTCTCTAGTATCTCCAACGAAGTATCATTCAGGGCTACTACGATGAAATCAAAGTCATCGGAGGTGAGGATGGTCTACATTTTGGTCATGGTTTCTTTTCAGTTTCTTCATGAAGGAAGGTTTCGGTAGGGAAACCTTTCTTTTCTTCGAGGGATCCTCCTCATCTCTAGGTGGTGTAACCTTGCCTTTATTCTGTTCAACTTTTGTGCCATCTATCTCTCTACCATCTCCTCCTTTCTCTGTTGATATGGAAGCGGTCTTCACGGATGTGCTATCTAAATAATGGACCTTTTTGGTCTTCTTTATATTGCTAGGTCCAGGTGTATCCAGTGCAGTTTCTGGACTGTCTAAATCAGATATCTCCGTAGGGTCTGCTGGAATGAGGAGGTCCGTCGACCAGTCCTTGGTGATTTCTTCTAAGTCCTCCTCTATCAGCTTGTAGTAAGACTGAAGTTGCTTCTTGTGTTCGTTAGCACGCACTGTAATATAAATGAAATGGTGGTCCGCACTGAATTTCATTAAAGGACAAAAACTGTGGAGAGTATTTGGCATGATGCGAGGCTCAGATTGCATAACTAACTTTAGCTGATTGTATATGTGTGGAATATGGAATTTGACTGTCATTTCTTGTTCATGTCATTGGAATACCACAGTGTACTAAACTTCGTGGCCAGAGTTTCAAAGGGCTCGACGTTTGGGAAGGTCGCACCTTCCGGCATCTCCCATGCGATGAAAGAAGTCAGGATTAGAAGCCAACTAAGGTGGAACTCATATCCTTGATCTTGCGCTTCCCTGCAGTCCATTTCCAACTGGTTGATGAGGTACTTCACCCAATTCATTTGTAGGCCCTCCGCACACTTCCCTATGAGGTCAACTACAAAACCAATCACTTGGGTGGGTGGGTTCTTGCGGACTAACTTTCCTGCGATCAATTGACAGGTTAGGCACATTGCGCCGCTTTGGATAGCAGCTACCTTGTAGCCTCGCATTCCCTTTTAGACATCTTTGTAGGTGTCCTTGATCCTTTGTGCCAAAGCTCGATCCATTGTTTTTCCGGGATAGAAATCCTGTGGGTCAGGGCCTTGCATACTCAGCCCTGTGATTCGATTGATCAATGTCAGATCCACTATGATACGGTGGTTTAACCACAAGTATCCACCATGGTAACAGGAAAGAAACAATTTGATGCATGCATTCACTTCTTGGTGTCTCCTGAAGTGAGGAATCTTCATGACATTGAGTAGTGTGGACTATGCATGGTTATGGCTACATGACTGAGGAATTATCTTTGAATTCTTTCCTTTTGTCTTGGTCAGTTACTTATGTGGGACGAGCATGTTGTATACCTTCTTGTCATTGAGTTTGAAGTCGCTAAAATTCAACACTACTATATTTTCTTGATCTACATGAACTGTGTGTATCCCCTTCGGGAGGTACACAGTAACCAATTCGTACTCAAAGTTGTTGGGCACACTGTCTTAATTTATTCCGCCGCTAAGAGGTGGTAGATAGGCAGGTAAAATGCTCGAAATAAACTTAGCATTCACGAGATCGTCTCTGTGCTTGGTTCGCTTCTCATTTGTGGTTCATGATGGTTCGGCTCGAGCAGTGGGCGGAGAGGAAAGAAGTCCTCTCTTCGATGATGCTTGTAGACCAGTAGACAATCCTCTCTCAAACATGACTCTTTCAGTCATCAAGTCGAGGAGTACTTTTGTTACTAATTCTTCAACTGCAGTGAGCTTGTCAGACATACACGCTCGGGATTAATAATATCGAGTTCACAATTAACTCAGATACTCCACTAGAATAAAAAGAAAGAGGGCAATTATCATTGTATACAATTCACTTGATCTGCGAGCTCAAATTCTTGGTTATCAAAAAGTGTTCTCTGTGCATGGCGCAATGGGATAAATAGGCAACTCGGCAATGGTTCGCTTGTAACAGGTATGAAGCCTCATTAACTCTTGTTATGTCCATTATGGCATGGTCCAACGATATGGTGTCGAGCTCAGAGTGAAATTCGAAGTGAAATTCGAACGGATATATCGATCCCAATGACTATATTGCCTCGCCATGGCTAAGTGCCATGTGTCGATGTTCTGATATCTTGGTGAAGATCCCATTCTGCAATTTTTTTGTCTATGAAGTTCCCTCTGGAACCTTCTGTAACTTTTCAAAATTAGCTCTCTTCTTACTTATCTTTCTAGATTTCCTCCCAGTGAGCTTCGTCTTGGTAGTCCTTTTTCCATTTTGATTCTTATCGTCTTTGGACATAGTCACTACGCATTGTTGAGATTCTTTCCTAGGATTCGGGATTAACACCTCTTATTTATCTGAGATAGGTTCTTTAGTCTCCTGTGAGTCTTCTAATGTTCTTGCAGCTTCGACATCTAGTTTTATAGTGTTAAATAGCTTCGATCTGTTCTCTTGTTCTTCAATCAAGTATGCGATCCTTCTAGTCATGAAATATTTTAACTCTTGTCTCTTCTTCTCCAAAACATCTTCTTCTTCTTTTCGTCTGGCTTGATCTCTTTCAATCCAAGGTTTCCCTAGTAACATGGTAAATAGGGCGCAGTCCTCAATAAATTGAATAATCTCAAAATCTTCTTCTATCGAAGTTCCATTGGCATTCATAGATATCTAAGTGAGCTTTCCACATAGGTTTACCAGTTTTCCTTTGAATAATCCTATTCCTCCTAATGAAGGAATTATAGCAGGCCTTCATATAGCTTCCCAAGTTCTTTCTGTCATGATATTCACCTGTGTTTCCTCATCTAGAACACAGTCAATGTCAAAGTCTCCTATTCTTTCTTCAAGGCATTCCTTGTCTTTAAATATCTTTGATATTTTAACATGTCGGTGGTCATTCAAGGTTTCTTTCATATGTAGCAATACCTTCTCTGATTCTTTCTAGGGTTCTGTTATAGCCTTAGTTTCTGGATCTTCCTTAGGGTTTTCTTGTCTTATGTTCATACTTTCAATCTTAGCAATCATTTTTGGCCCTTGGTTATGGAAGGAAGCGAAGAACAAGGAAGAAAAGGTGAAAAACGAACTCCGCAGGAGACACAGTGACTATCACTGGCTCGAAGTAAGCATAAGAGTATAAAAGATGGAGCGAAGGGAGGAAATGAAAGCCGTTGGATGAGGAGATAAAGGATGACATATCAGCAAGGAATATGGATCGTGGACAACTCCGCAAGCAAAAAAAGCCACCATTGGATGCTTTGGAGCACCGCGCGAGAAGGAAGGAAAGACAGGCTGGCGAAGCCCAGAAAAAGAGGGTCAAGTTGAGCTAGGGTTTTAGACACCTAGGGTTTTAGGATCTAGGGTTTTAGACACCTAGGTTTCAGCCTAAGGTTGTCGGTGAGGTCTTGTAATGTATAAATAGAGGTCTAAAGGACCTAGGGTTGGGTTGGTAATTCTACAGTACAATATTGTTGTTGATCTAGCTATAGTACTGAGTGAGCGATCATTGTATTGAGAGAGAGAAGTGTTGATAGAGAGGAAGCCTTCTGATATTGTAAGATATTTTGTTGTGTGCGAAGTTCAAGTCCTACAGTTGGGTGTGCAGGAAGGGGAGAGAAAGAGAGAGAAGAAATAGAATATGCTAGTTGAGAGCGCAGATAAGAACTGTATGCTTTACCTTAATGAATCATAAGCACAATTATGTGGATGTATCCCTAGAGAGAGGGTGAACCACGTACATATGTTGTTGTGTGTGTGATTGATGCTTTTATCTCTATCATTGTTATATTGTTACCTTCCTTATTGTATTAGATCAAATCTATAGTTGTGTAGGTTAGATCTAGCTTGTTGAATGGTAGATGTATGATGTATTGTTGTTGTAATAAATCCACTTGATATTCCCCTAGTTATAGACATCTCTATCCTGCAAGCCCCTCATAGCTTCTTTGGGTGAGACTGCATCTGCTTCACAGGTGTTGCTGAAAGGGCCAGTAGCTAAGGCTTGTTGGTGCACTCTTGAGCATTGAACCCTGGGTCTGCCCCTGTGCCAACAAATGGTTCTATTTTCGGGGCAGGAATCTTCATGAGGGAATGTCAAGGTGGTTCCCATCGAAGAAAGAGATTCAAAAGTGGATAGAATATCAAGAGGACTTTGTTGAAGCCCAGAACAAGAACCCTAATCTTAGTACAGAAGATTGGTTAGAGAAATATATCTTTACCGACATTCACAATATATTCTTTGAAGGGATCCATCAAGAGATACATGAGTGGTTAGCTAGGTTATAAGATACTCAGTTCGAGATAATACCTAGATCTCTTGTAGTGTGGACATCGGCGTTGATCCATAAGGTTAAAAGGGTTGATAATGTTGTATCCAGGGTAGTATTTCATTGGTTTGATAGTACCATTGGAGGGTATATCACCGATTTTGTTGTTGACAGAGTAGAGTCATACAACCAGGATGAAAGATATTTCTTTAAAGGAACCAGAGGAAAATTTTTACAAGTCGTGAAGTTGAGACTCAAGATATTGTTGCACGAGAAGAACATCTTGAACATACAATAGATCGAGAAGATTTGAGAAGGCTAATGTTAAAAAATTTGGACAGCGACAACGACACAAAAGTAGGACATATGTGTAATGGAAGAGTATTTCGAGGGGTTCACCTTGAGAACCTATTTAAGAAAAACTATGGGGAACAGGGTTTCTACAGTGGAGAAGAGGCAGATCTGACAGACGAAGAACATTCAGAACCTATGGGGCCAGAGGAAGAAGCAGCTGAAGAACTTCGCCGAAACGAGCTAAAAACCTCAAGAACTATGTAGGCTACTGAAGTAAGTAATATCAATCCTCCTGTTGTTTCAGAAACACTAAGTAATCAGAACATTCCAAATCACCAGAGTTTGCAGAGACCTGTTACTAGCAGCTCAACATCCACTAAGACAGGAAACCTAGGCAACTCCATGGCAGATGAGATGAGGCTTCCTATCTTTAGAGGAGATGGATATGAAGATCCCGATCAACACTGGTTCCTGTGTGAGGCCGTATGGAATATTAAAAATATTACTAATGAAGTTGTTAAAAGAAACCAGTTTAGCACTACACTAAGAGACCGCACGTTGAGCTAGTACATGAAGCTTGTCCAAGGACTTGCACAGCCTAAGACATTGAATGAGATCAAGAACGCATTGATTGCAGAGTTTAAGAAACCTAAGTCAGAGTCCCAATGTATTACAAAGATGAAAGAGATCAATAAAAAGGTAGTTGAACCTATTTGGGAGTTCGATCAGAGATTCAAGACCATTACAGGAAGATTTACCTTTAAGATCCTAGACGAGCAGAAAAAAGAATGGTTCATCACTACTCTCTTACCACATATCAGAGTCCCCCTGATGGAGTAGAAGATTGCTTCACAGGCAGAATCATTGGAGATCTCCATGAAGCTTGAATCAACCCCTATGTGAGAATCCAGCTCGGGTATGAGTCAGATCTTGAGTCAGTTAACTAGTTTGTCTCTACAGGTCGAAGACATGAAGAAATACAAGGGAAAATACAAAAGGGAAGACATCTGGTGTGTCATATGTAGATCAGAAGGTCATGAAAAGGAACACTACCCTCTATTCAATGAATACTTGGCTTCTGGAGCTTCGATCCCCTTGAATCAAGTCACCTTTCCTTGGTGCAAAGTATGTAGAAATCGACATCACCCTTGTGAGTGTTATTACATGCATAAATACGTTCAAACACCCATAAAATTGTATTGAAAATTTTGTAAATTAGTAGGGCATGATGATATAGATTGAAGATATTATGATCTCATGCATGAAATATCAAGAGACATATGCAATATCCAAGGCGAAGTACATCAAGAAGGAAACAATGTGCAGTATAACTCCCCAGGAAGAGGAAACTTCAATCCTTGTTGTGGATACAGAGGAAGAGGACGACGAGGAGGAATGGGTCGAGGCCGAGGACAAATAATTTTTTATAACTGCACACAGCCAGGACATATATCAAGGGAATTTCAAAACCCTTGTACCACTTGCAGTTATTGCAAATCCTTAGATAACATCATTGAGGACTGCCCTGTGCTGCTATCCAAGCTTCAGGAAAGATGAGGACCCCAATAGAACCCACAAGTGCAATTGATCTATGTTGAACCTTGCGGAGTAGACCCTAGAGTCATTGTTATCATTCGAGGAGGCACTACCACAGGAGCCGATAGAATGACCCAAGGAAAGATCACAGAAGACTCAGGCAACAGAAAAGCTGCAGAGAAGACTCAAATTTTTTATGCGAAGAAAGAAAGACAAATCTTTGAGGAAGAAAGGCAAGAGTTGAAAGCAGGTCAAGGTTCTTCCTCCAAAACATGACCAGAAATCAGAGAATATGGGATGCCTCGGGAATTTGATTAGTCAGCTTCACCAAAAGGAGGAAAAGAGGTTAGTAAGCTCATTGAATTTTTATACACTTGTATTAAGTTAATTCAGGATGAGAACATTGTGCAAGAACTACAGAACTTAATCTGACAGTATGATCTAGGGAAGATATACCCCTTACTGAATAGGGAAGTACACCAAATTGGTAAGAAGAGAAGGACAAATAAAGAATTACATTTGAATTCTCAAATAGGAGAGTATGATATAGACTATGTGGTCCTCGACTTAGGGTCAGTGGTCAATGTCATGACGAAGAAAACTTGGGCATTAATGGGAAAGCCGAGGTTGATATATTCCCCTATCAAACTTAGGATGGATAATCACCAAGATATCAACCCATTCGGAGGATTGGAGCATGTCCCAGTGGACATCGATGGAGTTAGAACCTTTGCATATTTTGATTTAATTGAAATTGTTGATGACAACTTCCCTTACCCTGCATTACTAGGAATTGATTGGGCCTTCAACAATTCCACTGTTGTTGATTTGAAGAAAAGACGTATGAAATTTGAAAGACATGGCCTTAGGTTCATTGCACCCTTAAATCCAGATGAAGGTCCGCGATACACAGAGCCCATCAGAGAAGAATATCACGCATAAGAATTGGAAAACATCTACAAAATAACATCCAAACAGCAAGATTACATCAACCCTATAGCCGATGGGAATCTAAGCTGGCGAAGTGACGGCGCATGCTCATCAGATTCAGAAGAAGCACTGGAGAACTGGCAGAACCAGATGTATGAAGTATCTACCAGAAGATAGGCTAGATTAACTAGAGAAGTTCACTAGATCGACAGAACAGTGAGTAACTTACCCACATTTGATGGTCTGAACCCTTTAGAAGCCTTTCTATCAGATTTTGAAACAAGTGTACCAATACAATAGAGATTGTTGGAAATGGAGGAGGCCCTAAAATTCATGCCAGAAAGATGGTGGGGGACACATAAAAGAAATATCACAGGCTGGACCGAATGTCGAACCTTGATGACAGTGTGGTTCTCAGCACAAGTAGTAAGTTTCGAAGTAAGATATACAAATCGAAGTTGTCCAAAGGACCACGTGCAAAGCTGTGAAGAGGCCTGGAGTGACATTCCTTGAGAACAATGGGTGCATAGATTAATTAACACACTGGACACGACCCTTATCAACTGGTACCTTCAAGCGGAGCTATGCCTCGTCACTACAGATTGGGAAGGTATGATTCAGAACTTTGTAACCATTTTTTTATTTGAAAGTGAATATCCTCCCTATGGAACAAGAAGAGGACGAATGGACTGCGCCTCTCCAGAAATTGCAGAGTTGCTACAACATCAATGTCGATGACAATGACGATCCCAGGAAGGTAAACATTACTAAAATAGAAGGCCAAAGAAATGTGGAAGGACCAGGAGTTGAGATACCATTTATTGGTCAGCCAACCAAGATTAAAAAAGTCAACATTGGGACAGAGGAGACACCGAAGCTTTCCAATGTTGGAAATTATTGTGATGATGCTACCATTGACAAGATTACAGAGTTACTGCATGAGTATCAAGACTTGTTTCTAACCAAGTTCACTGATATGAAGTGTATCAAATGTCCTATGGGAGAAATGAGGATCCCTTTGAAACCAGGTGTGAAGCCAGTCAAGCAAAGACCCTACAGATTGAACCCGAAATATAAAGAAAAAGTGAATATTGAGCTCGAAAGAATGTTGGAAGCAGGGATTAGTGAAGCTGTCGAAGAGTCAGAGTGGATTATCCCTATGGTCGTGCAAGACAAAAAGACAGGAGAAATCAGGATATGTGTGGACCTCAGAAAGTTGAATGATGTCTGTATGCATGACCCTTTCCCTACACCATTCACTGATGAAGTATTAGACAACATGGGAGGCCATGAGGTATATTATTTTACAAATGGATTTTCAGGATACCATCAGATCCGGATTTCTAAGGAGGATTGCCACAAGACCACATTTTCCACGGAATGGGGATCTTACCAATATACAGTAATGCCATTTGGACTAAAGAATTCCCCAACCATCTTTTCCAGGGTGGTGGTCGAAGCATTCAAATAATTTTTGCATTAATTTTTAGAATCATATTTTGATGACTGGATTGTGTTTAGTTTGTTGAAAAATCATATTGAATGTCTAAGGCTAATGTTGGATAAATACAGGCAGTGTTAAATTGCTTTGAATCTGAATAAGTGCATCTTCTTCTCACCATTTGGAGTGTTATTACGCCATATTGTATGCAAGCAGGGATTGTTGGTTGATCCATCTAAAATTGCAATTATAGTTGATTTTCCACCTCCTACTTCAGTCAAAAAAATGCGCACTGCGTTAGGACATACTGGCTATTATAGGAAATTCATTAAAGTCTATGCCCAAATCACAACACCGATGGAGAAGTTGTTGAAGAAGGATTGTCAGTTTGGTTGGACAGACGAATGCCAGTAGAACTTTGACACACTGAAACAGAAGATGGTCACTGCGCCCATTCTGGTTTTTCCAGATTGGAGCAAAGAGTTTCACGTACACGTCGATGCATCTTCTATTGCATTGGGAGAACTACTAACACAACTGGGAGAAGGGGATATCGACCATCCATTATCTTTTTCTAGCAAGAAGCTATCTACAGTGGAGATCAACTACACCACTACCAAGAGAGAAGGATTAGCCATGGTGTATGCGTTGCAAAAATTCTGCCACTACTTGTTGGGAGGACACTTTAAAATGTTTAGATATCACTCCATGATGAAATACCTGGTCAACAAGCCAGTGTTGTGGGGGAGAATATGCAAATGGATTCTACTATTTCAAGAATATGATTTTTAAATCATAGTTAAGCTAGGAATAATGAACAAGGGTCCAGACCACTTGTCGAGGTTGGAACATGGCAAAGAACCCACCATTTTGGAGGATACACTGTCGGATGCACAATTCCTTGCCATTAGAAATATTGATGACCACTTCACAAACATAGTCCAGTTCCTATCAACAGAAATGGCACCTAGTGAGTATACAATTCCCTAGAAGAAACAACTAGTGGTGGGTGCTGCAGACTTTTCAATTATAGCTAGTCAACTATACAAACTGGGACCTAATGAGATACTAAGAAGATGTGTTATGGAGACAAAGCGACCATTGATCCTTGAAGAAGCTCATGAAGGCATCACAAGAGGACACTATGCAGGGAGAGAAATTATGCAGAAGGTCCTGAGAGCTAGCCTTTGGTGGCCCACCTTACACAGAGATGCTAAAGATTATGCCAGAGCTTGCAATGTATGCCATAGAATTGTGAAACCCTCCAGAAGAGATGAAATGTCATTAGCACCGCAGATGACCCTACAAGAATTTGAAAAGTGGGCCATTGACTTCGTGGGACCTATAAACCCACCAGGAAAGTGCACAGGAGTAAGGTATATCATTACTGCGACAGAATACTTAACCAGATGGGCCAAAGCCAGAAAAGTTAAAGACTGTAGTGCAACTACAGTTGCACGTTTTATATTTGATGACATAATAACCAGGTTTGGATGCCCCAATATCCTTATGAGTGATCAAGGTACACACTTAATCAATAAGATAGTTGAAGCCCTGACTGAAGAATTTGCAATCCACCATCAAAAGAGTGTTGGATTACTGAGAGGGGGGGTGAATCAATAATAGTGTAATTATAATCCGTTTTCTTCAAATGTTATATCAATGTAGAATTATTATCCAATAATGAGCAGTAATAAATAAACAATCACACACATACACAGTACACCAGTGTTTTACGTGGAAACCCAAATCGGGAGAAAACCACAAAATGATTTTTCTTATATGTCTTGAAGAA
>JASDQU010819833.1:39138-56504 GCA_032191745.1 Picea mariana
CTATTTTAGGCAAAATTTGATCCAATAATCTAGAATCTTGAAACTGTTTGTAAAGGACTATAAAGCCCAAAAGATTTGATGAACAAAAGGTTCAATTTTGAGTTCTACAATCCACCGTTATTGTTTTAAAGACACTTTCTTTAATATATTAAGCCTGCAAGCTTCTTTTACTATTATTGTCAATCTCTCTTTTATCTTTTTATATGCCTATGAGTTGAAATCATTCCTTTGTCTATGTTTAATGGTCCCATGGTAACTGTCATCTTACCTTTGATTATTAAGCAAGAATCATAAGCATCCTTTGCTAGTTTGTTGACCCATCTTATATATTGCCTATGTATGTTCTGGTTAATTGATTGGTTTTCTTATCCATTTGATTTACAAACCTATTTGATAATAGCTCTTGAAGGCCTTGTATTGCATGAATATAGCTAGACTATCTTGAAGATGAAATCCAGTGATTTAAGATATTCATCTTGATCCAAACCCACACCCATTATTGAGAAAATAGTTACAAAAAGGTTAAGTTACCAGGCATCTCTGAGATACATCCTAGGAGAGTTTCCTGAAGTGATAACAAATTGGTTTTGTTGCCGAGGAGAGGAGACTAAATCTCATATTCCTTGGGAGACGACAAGATCCAACTTTGATGATAGACAAAGTTTGGACACATTTGTGATTGTAACCATCTACCTGGCAACTCCATTGGAACGAAGTGGCTCCGAAAAGGGCTCATACTAGGGCAAATGAGGAAAAACCACTGGAAGCACCAGTTCTAGATCCTGAGAAGATCATCAGAAGTGGAAAAGCATTGCAAAGAAAAACTTTTGAATCTGCAAGAGCATCTAAACCAAGTATTTCAAGAAACACTTATTATTTTGTATCTAGAGAACCTCTTGTTGAATCCCCTTCTGCTGAAACTTCTAGTTCTCAGAAAATTAAAATTGTGTCAAAAAGCTTGAAGGGTGATGAGTCTTCAATTTCCTCTGATGTTATAGATTCTATTTCTGAGCATGTTACTATATCCAACTTAGGAGAAGAAGTTGTAGAATCCATCCAAGAAGAGGACTCTTCCTCTTCCTTGAATTGTTCACCAACTGAGCCTGTAGAGAGTTTTTTCCATACTCATACCAGTCTGCCCGTTGTTGAAGATATATTTTACAAGATATTTCCTCTAAGGGTGAAGAAAACTTGGTCATGTTGCTCAGTCATTTTTACAGAACTTCTTACTTTCCACCTTATTCAGGAAACACATTCTAGGGTAGTCATCCTACCAGTGCTTCCCCTTCACTCCTCAATGAAGTAAGACCACCATTATCCATAGTCCCACCTATCCCATCTCAACCATCATCTACAAAAAATCTTCCTCTGCATCAACCCCCAAGATTGCCATGGCTGCCCCTTTGACAAAAATGGTACAAATCTTAGCCAATAGGTATGCCCCTCTTGTGTTTCCCAATCCCTTATCAGCCATGCCAACAAGAGAATATCAGAAATATATGCCAAAGTTTACTGGATATGGGGATTATACTGTTGAAGAACATATAGAAGCTTTATATGCTTATGCTGAGAATATTAACATTTCAGAGGAAGATGTTTGGACCAGAATTTTTGTGCAAAGCTTCGATGGTCAAACCAGGAAGTGGTTCAAGGAACAGCCAGCAAATTCAATGGCAGGTATTGAGAAATTAGATGAAGTGTTTTTGAAACATTGGGGAGAAAGAAGAGACCTCTTGTATTATATTACTGAATTTGGAAATCTAAGAAGAGAAAATGGAGAGTCTGTGTCAGACTTCACCAAAAGATTTAATAAGATGTTTGGAAAGATCCCAACAGAGATCAAGCCAATTGATGCATCATCAAAGATTAATTACTCTTCTGCCTTTGATCCAGAATTTTGCGTAATCCTTAGAGAAAGAAGGTCATCCACACTTGCTTTAATGGAATACGCTGCTCTTGAGGTCGAATCTAACATTATGGCATCTCAGAAACTTAAAGGAAAATTTGAGAGAAAGAAGTCGTATTTTGATCCTCCTTCTTCTTCAAATACCAAAATGGAAAATATGGCCAAGATGTTGGAAAACTTGACCTCGGAAATGTCAAAACTGAAAATTCAGAGTTAGCAGCCAGCAAGAAGTAAAGAGCCTAATGCCTATGCTCCCAAGAATCCCAATGCATTTCCTTACAGAAGGAACAACCAACAGGTCCAGATCCTTCAGAGAGACAAGAATGCAATTGAAGACCAAAGGATCAGGGCCCCCTTCCAAAATGCAATGCTAGAAGAGGAGCATGAGCTATCTCATGGTGAATTTTAAGAAGAAGACGACATCAATTGTTTTGGGGATGAAAATGATTCCTCCTTCTTGAAACAAAAAAATTATGAGGAGGCCCAGATGGAGGAGCAGATTCATGAGGCAAGCATTGAAGAATCTTTTTATCAGACAGATGATCAGCCAGGTTACAATTTAAGATCTAAGACTGCCGCTCCAAATCCATTGCTTGTTGCCCCTAGAAAGAAGAAAGATGTTGCTACCAAGTAGTCTGCTGCTCTTGCAAAGCATACCTCCACTCCTGCAAAACATCAGTAGAAGCAATTGCATCCCCAAGCTAAAGAATAGGTGTTCCTCAGAGCTCCTTCTAACGAGGTAAAACCTTCCGATAAATTATCATATTCATTTAATTTCGAATCAAAAATTCAGAAGGTGAAAATACCTATGCCATTGACTGAACTTATGAAGAATAGCATATTCAAGTCTTCTATCCTAAAGTCCCTTCAACCAAAGACTCCCCTAGTTGCTGATTACGTAAAACTTCAAGATGACAAGCCCACAGTGACTATAGGACCTATGGTAGAAGACTGAGATGACTCTTGTCCACCCATTCTACATATCCCTGAATATCCATGACAAGATCCTTCACAACTGCTTGCTTGGCTCAGGAGCGTCACACAATATTATGCCTAAAGCAGTGATGGATGAACTTGGGCTTGACATCACAAAACCCTAGCATGATCTCTTCTCTTTCAACTCTAGGAAAGTCGGATGCCTCGGCCTCATAAAATACCTTGTCATAAACCTTGCTCAGCTGCCAATGAGAAGCATGGTAATGGATGTTGTTGTGGTTGATATCCCACCCAAGTGCGGCCTCCTCTTATCGCGTTCACGGAGAAAAAGGCTAGCGGGTACCTTGTAGATGGATCTTTTGTATTCCACAATCCCATTGTTTGCAGGAGAACTAAAGAGACTTTACAAAGAAAATCAGCTTGCCTACATCATTAGTGATGAGAAGAATTATGTAAACCATCCCATTTATGCATTAGACATAGACTTTGGATCATGCATTCTACAAATAGATGATTCTCATCCATCTCCTCTGCAGCTCACAAATCCTACTTATCAACAGACTGATGGAGAGAGTACTCCCATGTGGAGCATGTTCTTTGATGGTGCCAGTACCAAAGACTCAATAGGTGCAAGTGTAGTTTTGATTTCTCCTTCAAAAGAGGCTATTCATCTGTCTTTTAAACTTGATTTCAAAACTACTAACAATATAGCAGATTATGAGGCTTTGCTATTGGGATTAAATTCTGCCAAGGATATGGGAATCAAAGGACTAAAAGTGTTTGGAGATGTGGATATTATCATACAGCAAGTGAATAGAACTTTCGAAGCAAAACACATCAGGTTGAAAGCTTACAAGGATGAGGTATGGAAAATCAGGGACTCTTTCTCCATTTTTTATATTTCTTATATACCCAAATCTATGAATCACCTTATTGATTCCCTTGCTGTCTCAGCCAGTATGTTCATTCCTCCCATGCCTCCCAGACTGAATTATGAAATCCAAGTTAAATATAGACCATCCCTACCCGAAAATATCAAATATTGGAAAGTCTTTGAAGATGATGATGAGCTTAGTAGATTTCTCCAAGTGGTAGATGAATTTTCTGATACGCATATTGACCAGGAAAATCAAAATGTAGAGGAATCCAAAAATCCTAAGCTAAAAAGAAAAATGGGTCAACATGATATTGTTCAGCTGCCCAATAATTATATACCTCGGGGTTTGGTGCCTCTTGAGAATATTTTTGACCAAAACGATGTCCCCTACAAACCTAATAAGAAGGAGAAGGATTCTACTGTCCATGAGCACAATATAGGAAGCCAAAGTCATCCTAAATTCATAAATCTATCCGCTGAATTAACTGTTGACCAGAGGTCAGAATATTGCAACATTATGAAGGAATTTGTTGATGTTTTTTTCTGGAAATATAGTGATCTGAAAACCTATGATCCTAATGTCATTCAACATAAGATTCCCCTTGAGAAAGACACCATCCCTTTCAAATATAAACTGAGACCTATCAGTCCTCTCCTATTGCCTGTAATTGAAAAAGAAATCAAAAAGCTCCTTGATGCCAAAATCATAATCCCATTAAGATACTCTAAATGGATTGCAAATCTAGTAATAGTGAGAAAGAAAAATGGTGAGATCAGGTTATGATTTGATTTTAGAAACTTAAATAAATGCTCAAAGAAAGACAACTATCCCCTACCCAAGATGGAACACTTGCTTCAAAAAATATCAGGAGCCACTGTCATGTCTTTACTAGATGGCTTCTCAGGCTATAACCAGGTTTCTGTACATCCCGATGACCAAGAAAATATTTCCTTTAATACTCCTTGGGGTACCTTCATGTACACCAAGATGCCATTAGGGATAATGAATGCTACGGCCACTTTTCAGAGGGCCATGGAAATATCTTTCATGGAAGAGAAGGACAAGTTTGTCCTCATTTATCTTGATGACATCATAGTTTATTCTAGTAGCCATGAAGAGCATATGAAGCATCTAAAAAGAGTATTTTTGAAATGCAAACAGTTCAGGATTTCACTGAACCCCAAAAAATCTCAATTTTCTCTCAAGAAGGGTAAGCTCCTAGACCACATTGTTTTAGCAGAAGGAGTGAAAATTGATCTAGCTCGGGTGGAAGAAATTCAGAGTTTGTCCATACCAAGGTCAAAGAAGGATATCTAATCTATACTCAGTAAGATAAATTTTGTCAGAAGATTTATTCCTAATTTCGTTGAGTTAGTGAAACACATAACCTCTATGCTAAAAAAGGGATCTGAGATAAAATGGACAGACAATGTAAGAAGTTCATTTCAGGATATCAAACGGGATATCATGGAATCCCCCACTCTAATCAGTCTAGATTACACCAAGAACTTCTATATTTTCTCTTTTGCTACTTATGACATAGTGGCAGTTGTCTTGTTACAAAAAGATGATGAAAGTCTTGATCACCCGGTGGCCTTTTTCATCAAATCACTCAGAGATGTTGAACTAAGGTATGATCCTATAGAAAAACAAGCTTATTCTCTCATTAAGTCATTAAAATCTTTAAGAACTTATATCCTTCATGCAAAGGTTGTTGCCTATGTTCCTTCAGCCTCTATGAAGGATGTCTTGAATCAACTTGATATTGATGGAAAGAGAGCTAAATGGATCGCAAAGCTAATTGAGTTTGACATAGAAGTGAATCCCACTAAGCTGGTAAAAGGCCAAGGCCTTGCCAAGATTTTGACAGAAGAGAACTGTGATCTTTTGGACATAAATTTCATTGGGGAAAGTTCATGAAGTTTGCAGACAGGGGTAGCAGCGGAAGAACAACATGGAAGCTAGCAGGTGGCTAAGAATTTGTGTTCATGTGAGTGGTATTCAGGTATTATTCATTTTTTACAGAAGTTGGAGGTTTCTCCTGAACTTAGCATGACTCAAGCCCGAGACCTTAAGCTCAGAGAAATTAAATTTTTCATTAATAATAATATTTTGTATTGGAAAGATCCTATTGGTTTACTACTAAGATGTTTAGACAAAGAAGAGTCAACTGAAGTCATGCATCAGTTTCATTCAAGTATTTGTGGAGGCCATCATTACTGGAAGACCAAAGCTCATAAAATCTTAAGGGATGGGCATTATTGGCCTTTTCTTTTTTCAGATGTGTGTGCCTTTGTGAAATCTTGTGATAAGTGTCAAAGATTCACAGGAAAACAACAATTAAAATTTCTACCCCTGAGACCTATTGTAGTGAATGGTCCTTTTCAATAGTGGGGTTTAGATTTCATAGGTGAGATTAATCCTTTATCTAGTGGTCAGCATAAATGGATCTTGGTAGCCAATGACTATTTTACAAAGTGGATAGAGGCAATCCCCACTAGAAATGCCACTCATGAGGTTGTCATGAAGTTTTTCTATGAAAACATCCTGATCAGATTCGGTTGCCCAAAAAGGCTAGTGACAGATAATGCAGCAGCTTTCAAAGCTGATGCATTGGTTGACATGTGTAATTCAATGGGCATTCAATTCGTACACTCTACTTCCTACTACCCTCAAGGTAATGGCCTTGCCGAGTCGTCTAATAAGAGTCTAGTCAAAATCATCAGAAAGTTGTTGGAGGAGAATCAAAAGAGCTGGGATTCTAAACTAAAGTTTTTTGTTTGGGCAGACAGAGTAACTAACAAGAAATCCATAGGAATTTCTCCCTTCAAACTAGTTTATGGAACTGAAGCCATTTTCCACATTCAGCTAGTTTTACCAGTGGCTAAGTTTTTTCAGGAGGAACAAACTGAATCAAATGATATGGTGAGAAGAATGCTTGACTTGGTAGAATTGCAGCAGGTCAAAGAACAGATGGTGGATAAATCAGAAGCTCATAAAAAGAGGATCAAGGATACTTTTGACAGAAAAGAAAAGGTGGATGACTTTCAAGTTGGTGATTGGGTTCTGAAATGGGATGCCCTCAGACAAGATAAAGGCAAGCATGGCAATTTTGATTCTTTGTGGACCGGTCCTTTCATGATAGCTCAAGTACAACACAACACCACCTTCATCCTGCAAAGTCTGGAAGGTGAAGAAATGTTTGGTGGCCCAGTTAATGGGCATTTTCTGAAACTCTATTTTATCTAAGGCTTCGAAGCATTGTCATCGTAATTTTTATTTTCACCTTTTGTTTTTGCAAAATAACTCCATGCCCAATGGAAACACTAGTAGATAGGTTTGAATTTTCATTTTTCAGGAAAGGCATTGGTTCTGTGGTTCTTGAAACCTCACAGGGAGGCTTTCACCCCCAATAGGAGCCAATGTTATCTCCTCAAATAAATCAATTAAGATTTTTCATTTTAGGTGATAGGATGTCTTTTAAAAAAATACTTTTTTTAATTTTTTAAAGATTATTTCTCAAAGCTTTACGCATGTAATAAAGTTTAAATAAACTTTTGTTTAGTTTTTATTTGATCTAATTCAAATATCAGGTTTCGGTGGCTTAGGAGAAAATTTTGATTGTTTATTAGCCACCGAAAGCCTTAGCTTTCGGTAGCTTAAACACGGAATTCAGGGCTATTTTAGCCACCGAAATTGCAAAAGCGGGAAAAGAGTCATCATGTCCTTTCACATGTTTCAACCATTGGGTTTGAAGTTTTATAATTGCAATAAGTCGTGTAAAATATAGGAGAACGAACCGTTCATGACCGGAAGATGATCTCTGTATGATATAAGCGAATCTTTTCAGATTATTGTATCATCAAGTCATATGCTTATGTACCCTCAATCATTACAGTTATCGACCATGATTGATGCAAATCACCAACCATTCTACCACATCCCTTGTAATCGGTGCCACATTCTAAAGATCACCTCAGTTTTCTCATTTCTGTCACAGCCAAGCCGACTCTCCCTAACTCTATGCTGTGTAACTCTCCCCCAAAATCCATTCCTTCGATCACAGGTGTGCAGAAGCATTGTGGCAAATGAAGAAAGGAGCGTCAACCCTGAGGAAAGAGATCGACGACATCAGTTACTTGGAATCGCACCATGAGGTATGTCAACTGTTTAGGGATGCAGGGTGTTATAATTTTTGAAAAAAATTACAAATTTCTCATCAGAAGGTGGCAGAGGCATTTGCCCTCAATTTCGATGGAAAGAAAGCAATCATAGGTCGGGATGAATTTGATATAGATGAAGCCCTCATAGCTGAAGTGACAAAGCTTCCCAGGACTGGAGAAAAATGTTTTAAAACTACTGTCACTAAGAATGTTGA
Source organism: Picea mariana (assembly GCA_032191745.1). Taxonomy (NCBI): domain Eukaryota; kingdom Viridiplantae; phylum Streptophyta; class Pinopsida; order Pinales; family Pinaceae; genus Picea; species Picea mariana. The sequence goes on from JASDQU010819833.1 coordinate 47,237, forward strand.
ATTCAGGTCTTATTTGAAACAAAAACACAGGGGTTTGATATGAAAGAAAGACATTCCTATGTCTTTCCTTGAAGAGAAATGGTAGAAGTTACTAAAATCCAGAATGGTTTCTATAACTTGTGAAGGGCGATATAACAGAGTGATGATTTACCATTTTAAACTCATAAATCATTTGACTGGTAGAAACCCACTCAATCTGCCCTATTTTCTCCACAGAAGTTTATCCAAAAATGGCTCATCAAGTCAAGGCCAAGCCCAATAAAGTTGCAGGTAGATTATCCCACCACAATCTGATTAAAATTTTGGTTTGTGAGTTGTTGCAAAGGAGAGGCAAAGAGTGGAATTACTTCTTATTCTGGAATGATTTCCAGACTGAGGTTCAGCCAGAAGGTAAAAAGAGTCCTCATTCCAATAAGTCTTCTACTACCAGAAGTGGAAAGAGGAGGAGGAGAGCTATCTCTCCAGCTATAGTTAATCAACCCTCTCCTTCCTCTAAGATTGACAAAACTAAGAAGAAATTAATTTTCAACAGTGAAAAAGAAAAGGCCAAAGAATCCTCAGTGAACAAAAACATTCTTAATCTTCCTTACACAGACTCAGAGGATTAAGAGCACCAGATTGAAACAGGGCACGAGGATTCATTTACCACAGGGTGTGAAAATTATGTTTTTGTGGATATATACATAGCAAGTTATGAAGACCTTCCATCACCTACACCTCAAGAAGAGAAAGAACCACAAATTGCAGATGCCTCATCTAGAAAATGAATGAAGCAAAGTAAATCAAAGGAAATCAAGAAGCTTAAGAAAAAGTTAGCCGAGAAAGAAGTGTTAGAAAGGGTAATCAAAACTAGGTATGAAATCTTGTCGAAGAACTTTGCAGAAAGCAACTCATCCTTGGAAATATTAGCCTATGAAATCATAAAGGAGAAAAAAAAGAAGGACAAGATTGTAAAAGACTACAACAACTTATGGAGAGTAGCTTAGGGCTTGAAGAAAAAGGTTAGGGATTTGAGGAAACAAGCTATGTCTTCAAAACACTAGGCTCAGACACATGCTTCTCTTGAGACCCTAGCAGATTTGGCAGTTTAGTGCAATGAACCAGAGGCAGTTGATAACCCTACAATCTTTGAGCAAGATGCAGAAGCCTAAAACGATCAGTCCTAAGGTGTTTTTGAGCTAAGACAAAGGGTATTTTTGAAATTTTGATAATCTTAGGTTTCGGTGGCTTAGGAGAACATATCAATTGTTCATTAGCCACCGAAAGCAAATATTTCAGCAACTAATTGGTCTGAATTCTATCTACTCTAGCTACCAAAAGCACTGATAAGGCAGAAAGTTAATATTTTTGCACAGGTCTAAGTTTTCCTTGTCCAAAAGCCTCAAAAATGGTTCCAATTGATGGAAGATAATTAATGAAATCCTTATCAAGAGTTTGTTTTTGTTTTGGAGGTGCTCTACAAGACAGAAAGGTAAAACACGATTAGCTATTTTCAAGCATATGAAGTTGTTTGACTGTCAACAGGTGTCATGTTCGACTCCTCCCATATCACATGAGATCCAACAGCCTCGGAAGGCTCACTACACCTGCTAAAGAATCTGAAGAACATAAAGATCATTTGAGAATTTGAATTGACCTAGTTTATAGGATATTTGCCTACTTTCTTGGGCCAGTTATTGATTTTCTATTTTAGGAAAAATTCAATCCAGTAATCTAGGATCTTGAAACTGTTTGTAAAGGACTATAAAGCCCAAAACATTTGATGAACAAAAGGTTCGATTTTGAGTTCTACAATCCATCGTTATTGTAAAAAAGACACTTTATTTAATATATTAAGCCTCCAAGCTTCTTTCACTGTTATTGTCAGACTATCTTTTATCTTTTTCTATGCCTATGAGTTGAAATCATTTCTTTGTCTATGTTTAATGGTCCCATGGTAACTGTCATCTTACCTTTGATTGTTAAGCAAGAATCATAAGCATCCTTTTCTAGGTTGTTGACCCATCATATATATTGCCTATGTATGTTCTGGTTAATTGATTGGTTTTCTTATCCATTTGATTTACAAACCTATCTGATAATAGCTCTTGAAGGCCTTGTATTGCATGAATATAGCTAGAATGTCTTGAAGATACAATCCGGTGATTTAATATATTCATCTTGATCCAAACCCACACCCATTATTGAGAAAATAGTTACAAAAAGGTTAAGTTACCAGACATCTCTGAGATACAGCCTAGGAGAGTTTCCTGGAGTGATAACAGTTTCTTTTCTAGCAAGTTGATTAATAGTTGATAGATTAGTTCTGCAAGTATTTTCCTAGATTAGATTATTTCTTCTTAGTAGATGAATTCAATAGATTAGTTAATTCCTTTAATTCACAACATGTTGTAAATCAGATTTCAATTATGTCATAGATATTAGCTTCAGAATTTTAAAGGTATATGTGAGGAACTTGATTGTTGATAAACTTAGATTTTCTTTAACTACATGATTTTAGCCTCTACAACTATCTGCATAGACTTTGCTGATATTCTTGAAATAAAAGATGAACCTCGGGTTGATAAATTAATGTTAAACTAAGGTTGTTTTTAGGACATATTTAGAGCCCAACATTTTGGCGTCGTTGTCGGGGAGAGTGTCAAAGATAGCATAGGTTGCATCTCTGGAGGATGAGGTATTGAATATGGAAGGTAAGAACCTACGTAGGAAACAAGTAAAACGCTTGTGCCAATGCATACCTCCAGCTGATGTATAGAGGTCACTTGGGTACTTAGAATTTTTTGTGATGTGTGCATGACTAAGAAGAAAGAACTTGAAAAACCAAAACCCCCACCAAAAACTACAAAATCCCAAGGCCCGATGGCCCCTAGAAGAAGCACTTTCATAGACGAAATCATCTGAAAAGCTGGATCTCAAGCTTCGGTTGGACCAGAATAGGTTCTACCTAAATCCCCCAGGTAGCAAATTCACCAACTACAGTCCATGTCGAGGTTCATAGCAGAACTGAAGGGACTGAACAAAGTTTTCAAAATACAGATCTTCCACCTCTCAACCCTTTAGACGAGGGGAACTCTTGTAATCTAGAGGAAGGAGAAGGGGAGACTAGTGGGGTTGCCAACGCAAACCCATCACCACCACCTAGTCCCTGGATCTCCTGTGATAGGAGAAGGTATACTTGAAATCCTAGATAGAGGTAGTGCAATTAAATTCCCTAGGGGATCAAGTAATCAATCACCTCAAATAGAACACCTAGGCCAAGAAATTCCTGAAGATTATTAGCATATTTTCAACCAAATGGGGCAACAAAATCAACCACCATCCCATACCTCCACTTTGGAGTACCCGATAGTTGATCTGGTTGCTAATGCCCCTATGAAAGCAATCCCATTACCAAATCTGCCAACCTTTCATGGATTAATTTCAGAAGACCCTAATGCGTTCTTATTTGAATTTGATGTCCTGTGTAGGGGATATGACTACACCTTTGAACCCAAGAAACTAAATTTGTTCCCTTCTACCTTGAAAGGAGTAGCTTTACGCTGGTTTATGGGATTAGGAGGGGGAACTATAAAATCATGTGATTAAATGAAACAAGCCTTCTTAACGAAATATCAGGATTATTGTAGAACCAGAGATCTAAAAGATGAACTCTTTCAAATGACTGCAAAGGAAAATGAGACATTAGAAGAATATGTTGAAAGGTTCCAATACAATTTTCAAAGATCTCCTTATGGAACATTACCAGGTGAGGTACTCAAAGCCACCTTGATAAAAGGAATGAAGGACAAATGGGTAGAAACACTAAATTTAATGGGAAAGGGTGATATTTGTAAATAAACTTATGATAACATTGTTCAATTGCGCATCAGATTCTTGCGTGGAAGTACACGGACCAGATCAGGGATGCAGACTCCCCTCACTAGAAATAGCAACATTACCAGCGGGGATGTTACCCGAGAAGAAGTCAATAATCTTTTAGAAAATTTCAGAACTGACATTCTGAGCACTTTGATTACACAATTGGATATTTTGCAAGCTAAGAAGAAACAGGAAGATGCAGAAAAATATTTGGCCATATTTTTCCACCGATGCAGAGAGAAACATGGTCTAAGGGAATGTCCTTTGGATGCAATTCAGGTGTGTGTTATATGTGCTAAATACCACTCAACAGATCAATGCCCATCGCTCCCAGGATTAAATTTGTATTCAAAGAGGTAGAAGAGGAAATAGAACCAGTATATTTGATGGCCCAGCATCGCCAATGGCAGGCTTGTCCTCCTGGTACACTACAAGACCCTTCCTCTTTATTTTCTGGGCAGTATAATCAGCAGCAAAATTCTGGAAACACATGGAAGGTTCAACCATTTTCTAACCCCACCTAGAAACACCAGCAATATCTAGTTGCAAATCCTACTTGGCTAAATCAACCAAATGCAAAACCCCCTTGGCCAAATCAACTAGCTGCAAATCCTACCTTTCCCAGCTCACAATACCCTACCTCATCTTGGTAGAATTCAAACAAATACCCCTATCCTTCACAATGGTCCAACACATCTGCCCAAAACTCCAATTGGAACCAAAATTAGCAATGCCCCATGGGAATGACCAATCAAAACATGGATATGGCCCCTCAAATGAAACCCACTTTACAATATCCACTCCAACTACCCCAGAATCCTCAAATGCAATTACTCCCTCAATTACCAGCTCAACCCCACCCAAATCCCAATAACAGACCAGCCCATCTTGTGAAGATTATTGAGAATTTGGATGGGTAAATCAATTCTGTAGGGTGCAATGAAATCCGGATGAGGTCAGGGCGCATAATTTATCCTGAAAAAAATAACATTCACCAAGAGTAGGATATTGAAAATAATGTACAACCAACAATAACACCCTCGACTGTGGTCATAACGGAGGAAACAGAAAAGGAAGGAAACACAGTCAAGCAATAGAATCTCGATGAGGATGTAACTCCTCCTCCCCTGTTTCCTGAAATACTCATGATAGCAAAACCACTCGTGTATCCTAACTTTGACATTGTAGGGGAACTAAGGAATTTATATGTTAAGATCCCACTCATGTAGGCTCTGCAAGACATCCCAATTTATGCAAAGATAATTAAGGAATTATGTGGGAAGAAACCTTTCCGGAAAGTTAAAAATTCATCATCAACTGTTCACGTGGTAGGTGCCTTGTTTGATCTCATCCTAGGAAGACATGAACCAGTTAAATATGCAGACCTAGGGAATCCCATAGTAACAGTTCAAATAGAGGGTTGTTATTTTCCAAATACACTAGTGGATTTGGGGGCAACCATTAATATCTTGACCATCGAAACTTGCAATATCCTGGGTTTCACTTCCTTCAAACCTACTCCAATTATGTTACAATTGGCTGATTGATCAGTGGTCAAACCAGTTGGTACATTACAGGATATATCAATTTCAGTCGACTCTTGGGAGTATCTAGTTGGTTTCCTCATTATTGATGCAGGAGCATCACCGACTCATCAAGCGAGCCAGCGCGAGAGCAGGAGACAGCTGGACAAGCCAGCACGATTTCTTTTTGGAATTCACCTTGATATTGTTGCACAAACATTAATGTGTTGATTTGATGAAGTGCACTTTGTATATTGAAATGGACCTTGAGCGGATAGCTCACGTCCTTAGGTAGATGAGGCATTTAATAGATTTAATGCAGTAGATTTAATGCAGGTAGATAGGAATTTAATTTGAGATTTGATAGCTTTAGAGCTCGAGAGGGAAACGGGATATAGACACCCTCCTTTGTATATTGTAACATTATCATTGAGAGGATTCTGAAGAGAAGAGCATGCAGAGAAGTGTATGAAGAACACCCATGTACAGACATTGAATTAATAGAAAAGCTTTGATTCAATTCCATGGTTGTGTTATTCTCTGTGTATTGATGATATTATGTTCATGAATGTTTGCTTCTTTTCATAAATTTGATTTTATATGTTATGTGATTTCATGGTCGAATTGAATTATGTGAGAACAAGGAGTTAGTTTCAATTGTTTCTCTATCTTGAACCAGACAATTCCTGCAAGGAGTGAAGTTGAATCGTCCGCAAGGAGTGCGTTGACGGAAGGGTTCAGATAGAGGTAACTTTTGTTCTAAGTTCTTAGAAGTGCAGATTGGGCACCAAAGCCATGCAAGGCATGCGCAGGCTAGACAAAGTCTCAGAGTTGTGATTCTGAGCAAAGGGATTGAAAGATTTCTGCTGCAGGAGTGCGCAGGNTAAGGAAGAAATGGACGGAAGAAATTCTCCAAGGAAGATTTCTCGAAGTACCGTGAATCATTGGATCTTGCGGGTGCAAGGAAGTTACAGGGCAGGAGCAGAAGAAGGTTCGAAGCTCTGGAGAGCAGGAGTGTCGATCGGGATCACGAGGAACGTTGGTTCTACTCGTAGATCGGCATTTCGGGAGTTCGTGAGGTGAGACTCCAAATCTGTGCATCGAAAGTCATGACATAGCGAGAGGCGATATTCTGACAACTACCAAAGTAGTGTGGGCCACAAAAGATAGTGGAGGATAGGTGTCATAAACTATCGTAGTTTCGGTGTCTCGGGCATCAGGAGTCGACAGAGAATTTATTTGGCCTCGCGAGTAGCGAATTCACGAGGTAGCGATAATTCGGGTATCGGCGCCTCGGGCCTCGGGAGTTGAGGTAGGATTCGTTTGATCTCGCGAGTGGTGAAGTCGCGAGGGAGCGAGATTGCGAGTTCATCGTTTCAACGTCTCGTGTATCAGTGTTGGGAAAGCCGAGTGCTTGGTGTCGTGAGTGGTGAGATAGCTATAGAGCGAAGTTCCGATAAGGGAAGAATGAAGTCAGTGTTGACTGGTGCATCGAGTCTTAGGGATTTTAGGACCCAAAGATATACCGTGAACTCGTAAAGCTGCGAGTTCTGATTTTCCCAACAAGTGAACCAAGGGAAAGTCACGCGAAGGAACTGTGGGTGTAGATCTTCTGATTGGGAGATAGAGGAGCATTGACGCTCTTCGAACCGAGAAGAAAGAAGGTCCTGGAGGAGGCAAACGTGCTCCAAGGAGTGCAGTTGCCGTCAAGTGGTATCAGAGTGGGGAATTCTTTGTTTTCTATATCAGAGAAGATGATACACCATGCCGCCTAGGAGAGAGATACAGTCACCGGACCCAGAAGACAGGGAGGTGAGGAGAAGAGGCAGGCCGACAGGAAATCTAGAAATGGAGAGATAGATGAGAGATCTCTGAGCAAGGCTTGAAGATATGGAGACAGCACAAAGACGCAGAGTCGGTGCGGGGGATCTTAGTGATTCCGAGGTTGAAGAGGAAGCTGGACATGAAGAAGAAGTCACAACAGAAGATGCATCAACCGAGCGGTTGATCAAAGCCATTTCCAGGATGGGAGCAAAGGTGAAAATGGACATTCCAATCTATGAGGGGAATCTGGATGCAGAGGAGCTACTAGATTGGATTAGAGCTCTTGACACATACTTCAATTATGAAGATGTGGAAGAAGATAAGAAAGTCAAGCATGCAGTTACACGCTTGAAAGGACATGCAGCATTATGGTGGGATGAGCTACAAGCAGATAGACGCTGCAAAGGCAAGCAAAATGATCAGCGAGGAGATTATGCTGATGCAAATGCTCTTCCTCATACTAGGGGTCGAGGTAGAGGAAGAGGTGGAGTAATCACATGTTTTACATGTGGGAAGAATGGACACAAGTCATTCAAGTGTCCAGAGAAAAATAAGGACATGGGGGAAGCTCACATCGCAAAAGCACAGAGGCGTGATGCTGAGACCGAAGACGCAGAAGGCGGAAGATCGCTTGGGATGCATAAAATCCTTTTGACACCTGAGAAGGAGGTGGAAAGCTCAATGCAAAGGACCAGACTGTTCAGAACAGCTTGCAAGACCAAGGACAGGGTATGCAAGGTTATTGTTGACAGTGGTAGCACGGACAATCTCGTATCAACCGAGATGGTGGAAAAGCTGGAGCTGGAGACGACTGATCATCCCAGTCCATACAGAGTTTCATGGCTACAGAAAGGACACCAGGTAACTGTTACTAAACAATGCTTGGTTGAGTTCAAAATAGGTGGGTATAATGATAAGATCTTGTGTGATGTTATTCCCATGGATGTGTGTCATTTATTTCTAGGTAGACCATGGCAATATGACAGAAATGTGATTCATGATGGGAGAATGAACACCTATACACTGGAGAAGAATGGGAGAACCCATATGTTGCTTCCAATAAAGGATAAGGAGGTAAAGCCGGAAGTAAACAGCACAATACTTCTCATGAGTGGGAAGGAGCTTCTTACAGAGGTGGAGAAGAATGAAGATACACAATTCTTTGTGGTCAGGAAACCGAGAATTGTTCTAACTAGCATGAGAGTAGACGATTTACCAGTTGAAGTTTAGGAACTGCTGGAAGAGTTCACTGATATCATAGTGGATGAATTACCTCATTCGTTGCCACCGATGAGAAGTGTGAGTCATCACATAGACCTCATACCAAGAGCTATTTTTCCAAATAAAGCCACGTACAGGTTGACGCCGCAGGAGAATGAGGAAGTCAAAAGACAAGTCCAAGATTTGATGGACAAAGGGTTGGTCAGGGAGAGCTTGAGTTCATGTGCTGTACCAACAGTGCTCAGTCCGAAGAAAGACGGAGGTTGGAGGATGTGTACTGACTCAAGAGAAATCAACAAGATAACCATTAGGTACAGGTTCCCATTGCCGAGAATGGATGATCTGATGGATTTCCTGAGTGGGGAAAAATATTTTTCAAAAATAGATTTGAAAAGCGAATACCACCAAATTCGCATGAGGGAAGGTGATGAATGGAAGAAATCCTTCAAAACAAATGAGGGTTTGTGTGAGTGGCTAGTCATGTTGTTTGGCTTGACGAATGCGCCAAGTACCTTTATGAGGTTGATGAATGAAGTCCTGAGGGAGTTCATCGAAAAGTTCATCATTGTTTATTTGGATGACATACTGATTCACAGTAAGTCAGAGGCTGAGCATTTGAAGCATTTGGCCATTGTAATGAAGAAGCTACAGCAGGAGAAGTTGTTGATCAATATGAAGAAGTCCTCATTTATGAAGGCAGAACTCATTTACTTGGGTTTTGTTATTTCGGCTAATGAGTTGAGGATTGATCCAGATAAGGTGGAAGTGATCAAGAACTGGCCATTACTGAGAAATATTTTCGAGGTGAGAAGTTTCCATGGTTTGGTTAGTTTCTACAG